>JAGDQP010009316.1:16937-59691 GCA_022664845.1 Lepisma saccharinum
GGAAAGGACTAATGAATATGAACTTCCACTATGTTTGGGATTCATAGATTTTGAAAATGCTTTCGATTCGGTTTCCTTGGCGGCAGTACTTAAATCACTTGAACATAAAGGCATCGAACTTGCATACATCAAGTAACTGCGAAACATTTACTCGACTGCCACATTTATCATTAGACTACATCAAGAAAGTTGGAACTTGGAAAGGGGGTAAGGCAAGGAGATTCAATTTCTCCAAAACTGTTTTGTGCGGTCCTGGAAAGAGTGTTCCAAAATTTAAACTGGAATGAAGTTGGAATAAAAATTAATGGCGAATATCTTCATCACCTACGGTTCGCTGATGATATAGTCCTGTTTGCTTCAAGCGCAGAACTACAAACCAGAATGGAAGAAATAAGTAATGAGAGTTCGAAAATAGACCTTAAAATGAATCTAAGTAAAACAAAAATACCCTAATAGCATCCGGTATCTATGGGACGTTCTGAACAGGTCCCATTGATGTCACAATGTCGCACGGGATATTGGGACATACCCAGGATATCTGTAAGAAATCCTACCTGGATAATCCCGGCTTTGTGAGTAAAGGAATATTCTGGGGATATCCTGGCAGGATGATCCCGAATGTGGTCGTATTGCGATATCCTGAGGTAATATGTAACGCTCGCAAACCGTCTATTGTTTCACGCAAGTACGCTTCGCGTTTGGCAAATGTTTACTGCCTGTTTATATTAGACGGTTATTGCACATTACTTCGATAATTGAGTTACTACGCATAATTTAGAGGTAGGCATATGTCAGTTCAAATTGTTAAGTGTATGCAGATGTTTTAAGATATCTAGGATATTGTGTATTTATTAATTTCGCGTAAGTGAGCGCGCCAAGCTGTAACCGTCATTACCTTACACCTTTGTGATGAACATGCTTCATGCTGACCTCACATTAAATGAGGGGGAAATAACTTGAAGTAAAAGCGAGAAAATTTTGTTGTTGCAACCTACACGGAAAGGTCAAGACACCTGCCGCGCCCAGCATTTTTGATGTTGGGGTTATGTACACTTTGCTAAATTGCGTTGTATAAAAAAATCCAATCAGAATGTGATTTTAGTTTAAAGTGGTTGGCTCAGGCTGAATGGATGATGATAGATCGATATTTCAGTTGCTGATAGAAACCTAAGGGAAGATGATCAGAAAGGAAATTGTAATACTGGGTAGTAATTTAACATGCACCTGCAGAGCAAGAGTGTAAATAACTGGTCCACCCTAAGCTAATGCACAAAGAATGTTTCATTTATGACTGCCAATGAACAAGAAGGTTGTAAAAGCCAGCGTGTAGGTAGCCGGTGAGAAATTTGCTATGTTCGAAATATCCCACAATGTGATTATTACGAACCAGCACGCAATTCGCATTCGGAAGGTAGTGGGTTCGCGCCCACCGGCCACCCATCCTACTACATGATGAGCTTTTTCCCAGGTGTTTCCCGTCAGTCACACCAGGCAAACGCTGGGATGGTACCTACAAACAGGCTCTGGCTGAATACCTTGCAGCACCTCCCGGGCTGAGCCTGAGATGCCTTAATACCATAAATAAATATATAAATACGCACATTTCAAATAGGTGTTTGGCATGTTTTGCTTGCAACGTTGTGCAAGTAGTAAATTTATTTGCTACTCCACAATGAAAAGCCACCTAGGCTCAATTATTCTAACTTAACTTACAATCAGTAATAAATACCTACCCTTCCCTGTGTAAGTTTTCGGGGTGCAGATAGTGCAACTGGGCTTCAGAATTTTGAAACTCCCGTCATTTGGTCGTTCATGAACCTTACTCTGCAAATTAATGCACTACGCACACAATGCATTTAAAGATTTTTTCTACTTTCCACACTCTACTATTACATGCATTCTACAACCCAATATTTTCGTTAGCTTTGTCTACGACTTTTGTCAAACTATTTATTTTGCCATGAATATGAACTATTTATTTTACCTTTCCATGCACCCACTACAGCCAGTTAGGTAGTCTGTGATAGGATAGAGAAGTCAGGTTAGATTTTTTCATCATTACCTAGTCTTCCTGCTGCCATCGGCTGTTAGAAGTTGTTATTCCATTTACGCGACAATCAAATTGCACGACCGTGGTATTTACGTTCACTTTGTCTCCGATTTCGGAAAATTATTTTGTCTCGAACGTTATTTATGCACTCTTAAAAAACTTTATTTATATAATGGGCCAGTCTAGTAACTTTGAACTTCGGCAAGTCACGATTCGCCTTTAGCTGCTAAAATTTACACCCATTCCCCTGCCGGGACCTTCAAGCCGATGGCCTACCGCCGCAGACCACTCGGTCGGCTATTTATACACCCATTACAGCCGATAAGGTGAGCGTATGACTTGGCAAAGTCCTGTTAGATTATTTTTTTCTCTTGTTAGGATGGGTTATATTATGTTATGCCTAATTTCTAACTTCTTGTGTAAAATTACTAGTGAAATTGTTGTTATTCGGTTAAACAGTTCCGGTTCACTGCTACAAGTGTTTCTACTGTATGACATTACTTGTAACATTCAGTTCACCGAATTCACCGGTTATCAGTCATGACGAATTTTGAACCGCAACTAGTTTCTGCATTGTTCCGCAGCAGCTTACCATGTGGACCTTCTGGTATAGGTCAGTTTTCCTACAAATGTTTCTTCCTTTGTTCTGAAGACGGTCAATAAAATGCTACTTCGAAACTCATTGCAGGATTACTTTCTGCAATTAATAATGCCTTCTTGTGGATGGATAGAGGATGATGTTATTGTAGACGGGACTGAGATGAGTTTGGCGCAGCCTTTGTCCTTTCTTTTATTACTTAACGAAAATGGAAAGGTTCATTATGATGCTGGGATGCCCTGGGTCTGAGTAACGGGGTTTGACCTTTTCCGTGTTAGTCATTTTGAGGAGTCATCGTTGGATGCTGTGCAATTCAACAACATCCAACTATGACTCTTAAAATTGACTAACATAGAGACGGTGAAAGCCCGTCACTCAGATCGAGGACATTCCAGCACCATAAAGGACCTTTACATCTTCGTTAAGTAATAAAAGGAAGGCTGATTCCACCTCCCCCTGGGGATGTCCAGCTGAGCGGTTTGTGATATCCATGCGACATCACATAATATCCACCGGACGTCCCATCACGATGGACACATGACGTTTTATGGACATTCCATGGAGGTCCCGCGGGACGTCCAATGGGATATCCATGAAGCGGACATTCGGCCATCTGATCAAGACGTATAGGACGTCCTGTGGATATCGTGGGATGTCGCATGGACGTCGCAAATATCCCGGCGGGACATCCTCTGGATATCCATTTGATATTGAATGCTATTAGGGTAATGTACAATCAACATGCTGCAAAGAAGGAAGTAAAGATTAACGGAGAGACAATATACATAGTTGATGAGTATGTTTACTTAGGCCAGCTCAAAACATCAAATGCCAAGTTGACTGATGAAATTAATAGAAGATGTAAAATGGCATGGAGTTTGTTTGGAAGATTACACTTTATTTTCAAAAGCAAACTACCAATGTGTCTGAAGGGTAAAGTTTATAATCAATGTGTCTTACCTGTGATGATGTATAGCTGCGAAACTTGGACATTGAATGCGCAAACGACTCAAAGATTGAAAGTCACACAAAGAGCAATGGAGAGATGCATGCTAGAAATAACTAGGAGGGACAGGAAGACAAATTAATGGATTCGCGCACAAACAAGAGTAGATTATGTAATCAAGACTGCGAAGAAGATGAAGGGGAGATGGACCGGTCACATAGCTAGACGAACAGATGGAAGATGGACGACAAATGTACTACATTGGATTCCTAGAGAAAAGAAACGACCGAGACGACGTCCAAATGTAAGATGGGTAGATGAAATCAAGCGTCTTTTAGGAGCTGCATGGATGAGGATAGCATCAAACCGAGTTATGTGGAAGGAAAAGGGGGAGGTCTTCATCCAGCAGTGGATAGAAAATACCTTAATATTTACTTTTTAAGGAGTGATGCACCTGCGCGAGAATGGCCCCGCCTTAATAGGGCATTCTATGTTTAGACACTACTGTTTTACTAGTGTTCGAGGGCAAAAGCTCTGAACCACTCGTTCAATGGACTCTTCATAGCATTCGAACCTGGAAGCTAGCACACAGGAAAAAAAAATGTTAACCATGAGCCAACCAGGAACTCTTTATATATATAGTCTTATTGATAGCAATTTTACTGAAGTTCCATGAAATTCTTTCGCGAAATGCTTTTTTTGCGAGAAAGAAAAGTTGTACAACTTGAAACCTGAAATGTAATTTGTTTTTGTTCATGACTCTTGAAAATAAACGTTTAAAAACGCTATTGTAAAGCGTGATAAAAACGAATGTGCTTTTTTTTTTAACTTCAACATTGGAAATTTCCTATTTCAAATTGATTGGTAAAACTGTATTCGAGGTATTTATTCTAACTACGTAGCCAATCCTGAACCGAGGGAATGAAATTATTCCCTACACGAGGAAGTAATTTTGAAATTGTTTGGAATAATATTACTTTAATATAATACTTAGTACTATAATACTATAGTACTGCAGAATATAGTCTTTGTGCCAGATAAGTTGTATAAAATGGGGACCAGATGAAACTTTCAACACTTGTACGTACACTGTTATGTATAGAGCACGAATACGTGATGTACATTCCAAAAGTGTAGCTACCCAAGATGGCGGCCATTCAAAATGGTGGCCGGCGCTATTTATTAAAACGCAACATATCTCGGCTGTGAGTTATCCGATTTTGATTATTATATTTTTTTAAATGAAGGATCATTTTCTTGGCTACAATTTTATTTATGAGCAATGTTTTCATAAAGCTAATATTTTTTAGTTAAATGTAAAAATGTTTCATTTTAGCCTAAAATATTTTCTTATTTGATATGATTTTATTTTGAAACGACTGGTTTTAGAGAAAACTATGTTCTTACATAAAAATATAGTTTGTAACTCAGGCTTTAATTTAAATAAAAGTCAATTAAATCCGACAACTATAACCCGAGATATGGTCAATTGTTTGAAAGTTTCTGCAATACGAGGTAACATTATGGAGGCAGTAATGCGTGTAGGAGCTACAAGATGTTTTGGTATAAACTGGGGGAACAAATGAAACTTCCAACTCCTGAACACTTGTCTATGAAAAGCACGAAAATCACAAAACGGTAGCATGGGTGATAGACATCACAAAACGGTAGCTATTCAAAATGGTTAATATCGCCAATTTTTCATTGTTACATACTATATCGGCATCGCATCACCAGATTTCGATGGTTCGTTTTTTTTTTTTTTTTTTAATGAAATATCATTTCTTTGACATCAATTTTAATTATTATATATTTTCGTCCTCTATACATACCAGTGTACAAGTGCTGAAACCATCTGGTTACCCCCATTTTATACCAAAACATCGATTTTTGGCTTCTGGCACAAGGATAAATAACTAAGGCATTCGCAATTTCATTAATCTACTATATGCCCTTCGATGGTAACCAAATAAGTTATTGACGTTTTCGATAGCCACAGAAAGGTATACAGAAAAATTCACTTACCGTTGGTCCTCAAAGTAATCCCCATCGGCATCCAGAACCTTTTACCAACGTTCCTGCAGCTGCGTAATGTCCTGGTGGCAAAACTGGGGAAGGACGCTAAGAAGGCCGTGAGTGCCTGCCACACGTTTGCATTATTCGGAAAGTATTTCCCACGAAGGCGTTCATCCAGGGAATGGAAGAAGTGATGCTGTTGATGCAAGGTCCAGGGACTACGGTGAATGACAGGGTCTCCCAGCCAAGTCACTGTATATCCCTAGCCTGGCATTGTCGGCAAGAAACAGTGCACCCCTGCGATTCACCTCCGTCTGCTGCAGTGTCTGTTGGACACGTTCCAACTGCTGCGAGTAGAGGTCAACAGTGATTATTTGGCCCGGCGGTAGCTGTTCGTAGTGTACCACTTGGCGATTAGTCTACCAGATACAGGGCATTATCTTGCGTGGATATGACAGACTGTCAGTCTGACAAACTTAAGAGCCTCAGACCCATGTTTCGTCACTGGTGAGCACTCGATCGAATAAGGGTGTGTTGCGTTGCTGAGAAAGCAACAACAAACAGGCTGTCACTCGTTGGTCCTTGTAGGCTTCTAAAAGTGTGTAGGGTTCCCACTTGCTCAACTTGAACGCTTTCCCTATGCGGTGCATGTGACAAACATGTTCAATAATACGAGAGTACTATATTCAAAACTGGACTGAAATATTTTGTAATGGATATTGCCTGATGTAAATCCTTGATAACTGGAATTTTATGTGAAGTATATGGAAAGTTTGTCATGTGCACCGAATTAGAGCACATACCGAGAGATGGTGTTGTGATCGTTGATGAGTAGGAAAGTTTATTCAGCGAAAGCACTCAATAGATGGCAGTGCGTTTGCATTTGCAGAATTCATAAAATATGAATGATATGAAAGAATGTTTAATATTCATTATTTATTGTTTCTCGAGATTCTGTTATTGTTTTATTAATGTTATTTACGATATAAAAGAATATGTATTAATATTATGTCATGTTTAAAGATGAGTACACTATGTATCCAATGCATATACATAATATTCTTGTTATAGAATAGTCAAGCTTGGGTTTAGTCAACAGGACATGGTTCGGGTTATTAAATCCTTACTCTTAATCAGTATACCTCACAATTTTATTTATTATGCTGGAGCGGCACATCTGCAGTGAACACTGTAGGTTTGTGTCGGTTAAACCAAGTGTCGTCCCGCCCATTGTGCAGGAAGTCCGGGGTACTAGGGGCTGCTTGGCCTCTACTATCTCTATGTCCAAAGCAATACCACCGTCGACCTCCTTTAAAACGATATCGTATTAGTGGAGGTCGATGGATATCACGTTCAACACGGAAGAGAGGTTATCCATCTGAGCTAGTCGGCAGCTTAGCTTAAGCGCCTTCTGATTTTAGGAAGTAGTTGAATTTATTACTACGAAGAAGAGTCTTTCCATTACAAGTGGCGATCCAAACGAAGGGGCACGAAGCAGTAATCGCTATGGACGGTGGAGATACTACAATTGAAAGCCAATGGCTGAGGCATTATCCGAAGCGTTAAATATTCATGTAACTAGGAACAGGATACGGAGTAGATCAACCCAAACTAAGAAGGAAGTTGAACAACTACCAGACATGACACTTGCACAGTTTTTACTAACTTTTCAAGAACAAGAAGAGAAAGAAAGAAAGAAAGAAAAGAAAAAGAGAAACAAAAGAAAAAAGTAGAAAAGGAACAATGTTGTAAAATAGTAGATCCACACATTACCTTGTTTAATTAATTTCGTAAAAGAATAGCAGAAAAAAATATATGGAGCGTCGTGCTCGAGAAATTATATTAGAACTTAATAAAGTGAAAGTTACAGAAACTAAGCAACGCGAAGTCTTATTTAGAGATTTTGAAAGGTGTATCCGAAAGATTACGAGCGATGTTAAAAAAGCAGTGTCATGATAATACAGAGACAATCAAATCTGAACTGAATCCTCTACATGGAAGACACAAGATGTTAGATTGGCACAAACACTTTTGGTTGCCAAAAAGGGAATATGAAAGAAACCAAGGGAAAGAGGAAATCTTGGGAACGAAAATTGAAGGGCTAGTAGCTGAAATTAAAGAGCATAGATTATAAATAAAAGAACTTAGAGCGTTGATGTTGGGAGTACACCAAGACATCCCTTCGTTGAAAAAAAGAACAGCGAATAGCAACAATACCATATTTGAGGAGAAAGTCAATTTCATGACCGAGCAATGTGACAAAATAAAATAACTCGCGGAAAAACAGAATCCTGAAACAAAAAGAGAGGTTAACTCTACAAACAATCTAGAGGATGTCGCTTGCCTCTGTTTAAAACATACAAGCAGAAGAATATTATCTGATTCTAGAATTAACAGACTATGAAAGATTTCATATACATATTAATTATAGCGCTTTCATATTATTTAACATTTTAGACGATTGTATTTCGAAATAAATGCAAAAGTAATGTTTTAGAAGATTTTTTTAAACCACCCTGCTAAAATTGAAAAGATAAAAAATAAATATGTCACCGACAGGATACTAACTCTGGACAACTAGCATTTGAAGCAGCGCACTTAACCACTAGACCACTCATCCTAGCTTCTCCACGGCATTAGCTAACAAACTTACATGAGATGTGAGAGTGAATCACCACATTCCTTGGTTAATTACTCATTAATGATTACGCGTTGCATGTTAGTACTTCGACAGTTTTCAACTCATGCCATGATCTATCTTCTACGCCATTATCATTAAAATCCATGAGCAAAAGAGCGTAATCCTTCTTTGTTAGTTAAGTCATGAAACTGGTATTTAGCTGGTGCGACTGAGAAAACCCTTTGAAAAAATGTCAATCTCACATACATACCTCCTTAGTGGTAATTCACAATTTCGTTATTGTAACGAAGAACTACAGAGGCAATAATAATAATAATTATTATTATTATTATTATTATTAGTAGTAGTAGTAGTATTTCATTTATTGTGGGTATAAGGACGGTACAAAAGCAAAACCAGGGCATGTCACCCAATAAAAAATAATCTTTACAACAAATACATACATATAATAAATTCAAATAAGGCAAGATCATACAAATACAATTCAATAATTATATAAAGTCAAAGCACGCAAAATCATACAAATACAATATCTGCTGTAGTAAAAAGTAATCCATTATTTTGCCAATAGATGGCTTCAGTGATCTGTATCTCGCGTTGTATAAGTCCGATCGGGTTCAACGAGATGGCGTTCAAACGATGAGATTGCGTACTACAAACACTGTTCAGATAGTTGTGATGAGTTGACTCAGTGTTGTGTGAGCGCGCGTCAAAATGGACACTAGCAAAGAGAAAATACGCTATATTTTACAGTTTTTCTTCGATAAAGGCGAAAACGCAAGCCAGGCGGCTGCAAATGTGAATAGTATTTATGGTCCTGATACTGTAACAGCCAATCACGCGAAATTTTGGTTTCGTCGATTCCGTTCCGGTAATTTTGACGTCAAAGATGTACCACGCAATGGAAGGCCACGTGTCGAAAATGTCGATAAAATCATGGACATTGTAGCGTCCGACCGTCATGTAAGCACTGTTTCGATTGCCCAAGAGCTAAACATTGCACAAAAAAACCGTGTGGAACCATTTGCATAAGGCTGGATACACAAAGAAGCTTGATGTATGGGTGCCACACGAGTTAACGCAAAAAAACCTCATGGACCGAATTTCCATCTGCGAATCGCTGCTGAATCGCAACAAAAGCGACCCATTTCTGAAGCGGTTGGTGACTGGTGATGAAAAGTGGATCACTTACGACAACGTCACGCGAAAACGGTCGTGGTCGAAGCGCGGTGCGCCGGCGCAAACGGTGCCCAAGCCAGGATTGAGGGCCAGGAAGGTTTTGCTGTGTGTTTGGTGGGACTGGCAGGGAATTATCTACTATGAGCTGCTCCCCTACGGCGAAACCCTTAACTCGGAACTATACTGTCAACAATTGGACCGTCTGAAGGCAGCAATCGCCCAGAAGCGGCCAGCTTTGGCCAATAGGAGAGGCATTGTGTTCCACCAGGACAACGCCAGGCCACACACATCGATAGTGACTCGTCAGAAGCTCCGGGAGCTTGGTTGGGATGTTCTTATGCATCCACCTTATAGTCCGGACCTGGCACCGAGTGATTACCATCTGTTCCTGTCCATGGCGAACACGTTTGCTGGTGAAAAATTCGCTTCAAGAGAGGCTTGTGAAAATCGACTGTCTCAATTTTTTGCCAATAGGGACAAGGGCTTCTATGAGAGAGGCATCATGATATTACCTTCCAAATGGCAACACGTTATCGAACAAAACGGCGCATATGTGACCTAAATCGGATCATTCTAACTATGGTAAGTCAAGCCTTCAATGTCATGCAAAAATAATGGATTACTTTTTACTACACCAGATATAATTAATACAATAAAGAAAAATGCAAAGAATAAAATCATGCCAGAACTTAAAAGGCATGTGTAAAATTGATGTCATGCATATAAACAAAAATCCCTTTCGGCAGGCCTACAGGCCGAGGTAGATCTCGATTATTTATTATTATTATTATTATTATTATTATTTTCAAAAATTCAAATCTCGCCTTATATGAGCGCTATCAAGAAACTAGTTATTGATTTATAGATAAATCATCAAGAGCTTTTCAACGATACCCCACAAGACGTATCGAAATTTTAAAAATTTCGAATTTCCACCCCCACAACCCCTGAATCTTTGGTGTCACCGTAAACTTCATAGGGTGTACTATAATTTTTGCAGACAAAGTTAAACAAGTGAAAAACAAGGCGACCAAACTCACACATAAAATTATCAATCTGGCAACTCAAGAATATAGGATACCCCTAAAAGTGTTAAAAATTTACCACGACGTCATAATTAGATCTGTTGTTGGTTACGCAGCAAGTGTATGGAGCCACCGCATGGACGATGTCCGACAAGCACAGGAAATTAATAGAGCTCAAAGACAAATAATGCTCCGACTTACTGGAGCATACCGTACCACGCCGGTGGAGGCTCTCCAAGTGGCAACAGCGATTATGCCGCGGCACCTCCAGGTGAAGTTTGAAGCCACGTACTGGTTGAAGAAAGGAAACGGAGAAAAAGTCACTGAAATCCTCCACAACGAAGCCAACAACAAACAAGAGATAGCAACAATCCTAACCAGTGCGTGGCAGAACTTCTGGAATGAATCAACCAAGGCCAGAAGATTGTACGCATTATTACCGGACGTGGCTGAGAGGCTGGAAATGAGTATCGAGATAGACAGTGGACTTATGCACTTCTTAACTGGTCACGGCCCCTATAGACAAGGGCTAAGAGAACTCAATTTGGTAGAAGAACCTGTGTCATGCCTGCGGGGTTGTTGCGACGCCGGACCACGTAGTGCTCAGATGTCGAGAGACAGATCTGATAACAGAACAGAGAACCCTCCTGGGGGATACACCAATCGCTGAGGTTCTGAGAAATCCAGAACTGGCGGTGATCCTCCGGGAGGCAGCGAATAAAGTCTCGGAATATCACAAAAGAAAATTTTTGGAGGGTAGACGGCGTCCCGCGGCATGAAGTGGGGAGTGAGAAATTACTGAAAAAGTGCTTCAAACCGCGAACGTGGACGCGACTACCGCGACTTCCGTGAGCGGGTATACGAGGTGCTATATGAGTGATAAAAAAATGGACTAGAAATTATTATCCATGAACTGGACTATAAAAGGATATATGACGTTGCTTGAACTCCAGCAGCAGGAGTGCCTCACGAGCAAGGCATGGTGAGAGACACTCATGTGTGGAAGTGATATGTGTGTATGGTGGCGGGATAAGTGTAAATGTGTACTAAGTTTAATATCAATAGCAACAGCAAATAAGGGTTGAGATTGCGGAATCCGTGAATAAAACCATATAAATGAATACATAACCGCGAGTGAATGTGTGTGTGAAAGTGAAAATGTTAAAAGCGTACGATCGGGGCTGAAGAGGAAGAAGAATTGGATCATTACACAAACTTTGTAGATTGAACAACTATTCTACGGCTGCAGTGACCCCCCCCCCTCAGAATTCTCTCCAATCCTCGGACCCTCCCCAATCAAAGTATAGATGAGAAGAATGAAAGAAGATGACTCCTGCAACGAGGGAAAAGACTACTAAGAAAGAAGATGCACGACCAACAGACAGCATCAATAACTAATATCTTATCTCGTTGCAGGACGCAGAAAAGAAGAAGATGCCAGTCTTCAAGTTGTGTGTTGTCATGTGTTGTCATGTATCGTCTTGTCTAATGTGTGTTATATGTTTAAATGTATGTATGTTCTTTATTTTAATAAAATTAGTATATAGTAGATAGGGAATCCCCCCAAGGAAGTTCCAAAAGATCTGGAACAAAGACCAGGAGAACATTCTGGATGCCTGGCCAAAAGTCCGTCCCGCAACCCCAGAGGTCTCTGACCGGTGGAACACAGGGGCTTCTTGGAGTGCTGGAATTCCGGCAACCCAAGAATCTCTAGGGACATGCCTGCCCCAAGGCAAGGAGCTCAAAAATGAGCGTGATGTACGACCTTGAAAGTACACAACTTGGCTTGTGTAAAGGATACAAAGAGGCAGGGGTGGTATGCGGGTCCCCCTAAATAAATAAAATAATGGCACTTTCAACATAGGTCCTAGCCGACACCTTCCCGAATCCTTTCCCCTCCTCATCCCTACCTGAACTCTAAATGTCTATAGGTCATAAATAAAATTCAATTCAAAAATAAAAAGGTATCGTTCAAATATTAGGTAAGCACGCTTTAGTCATTTTAGACCCCTTCCTCCACATAAGCAAAATTAAGCAGGTACCCCATCTCTAACAAATGGATGCCCAACAAAAATAAGCAAACTTAGAATCATGTCCCCCTTGAGTGCTGACGTAATATTTGAACAACCCTCTAATAATAATAATATTTTATAAAATTCAATTCAACTCGACCCTCTAGGGGAAATTACTGTAGTTAGATGCACCTTTTCTTCCATTTAGATGGATTATTTTTATCGTGAATACTGCAGTAACTAATTTGTGTCATTAACTGAATAAACAAATGTTAACGTGCACTTAGGTGTAAGCATTATGCGGAAAGTCTCCAGTAACATAAACTGACACTTTTTGCGTTCAGTACTCAAGGTGGTAAAGTGGCTAAGTAGTAAAATACTCTCTCCTGAAGCCAATAAGAAATTAGACCATGGGTGTGAAACCTGCTCGGTCCATGAAGAGTTTGGTGAACTAGAGTTTAGAAATCACCTGGACACGTAATATATTAATAGTCCTTGGATTGCCAATCTGAGAACCTGCATTCAATTCCCAATTATGCTGCAATCTTTTCTCGTATTACCAGTAACAGAAAACACAAAGGAGGATTTATCTCCTGAAAGATAATCTTGCGCATATATGAAATACTAGATCATTGGACAGTTAAGAGATTAAACAATATAGACATATTTGTCTGTGTGTGTGTGTGTGTGTACGCGCGCGCGCATGAACGTAGTAATACATAAGTACAATTTGTTCATTTTTTTGTTTTCTTGCTTTCTTTCATTGTTTTCTCTCTTCGTTTTTGTCTAATCTTCTGTTTCCTCCTATTTCTCTCTACAAATGTGCGTGTGTGTTTAGTGTATACTTTCTGTCTTCAACAATTTTAACACATACCTCAGGTACAACTTTATATTGCTGGAAGTAAAATTAACATTTGGGAAATCGGTAGACATTAATCTGCTTACTTCCTATCTACTTTACAGATTGGAAGTTATATAACTTCGTGAACATGCTGAAAACTATAATAAAAACACACATCGTGTTTCATACACGTTAGAAATGGAACATACGAGTTTAGCAACACAACATGACAGTTTTTATACTGCGAGTTTTTCACTAGTGAGTTTTGATCCTCTTTGAACTTAAAATCTTGGTGAATACTGTTGAAATTGGAATAAACAACATACTTACATTTTACTTTATTTACATATACAATCAGCTTCAAAAGCAAGTCTTACTGGTTTGGTTAAGGTGAACTCCGAGCTACCAGCTTCCATGATCCCTTCCGGCTTCCCCGGATAGTAACTCGGAGCCATGAACTCAAAATGAATGCCTGGCACAGGTGGATCCTATACTGTATGAATTGGCAGTTGAAAGAAGGAAATAAATAAATCTGTTTTGTGGGTAATGAACAAAACTGTATAAAAGGTTTCCTACTTATTTCAAGAAAACTTTTTTTTAAACTGACTTGTGTAGTGTTCAGACAGTTTCCACTTTCCAGGTATTGTATTTTTGCTGCTTAAATTGAAAGAAGCTGAAATTCTTTCCTTTCAACTCATGGAGAAAGCGACTAGAAAAATGTAGCAAAGATTCAATAAAAAATATCAAATGAATGTTATTTGTTTGTATGTGTTTAAATTTTTCGCTGCATCATCTTTTTGTATCTTGCTTCGTCTAATTTTTCTGTCACTCAATCTATGAGAATCCATGCGCATTTTACAATTCGGTGAGAATGTCGTTTGCTGTTTTTGTTAGAGGGAGGGAAGGAGAAAGGCCGTTCTGTACTTGAAACAATTACATGATAGAAAGACGTAAGCTGGGTAGAATAACTACCGAGCATTGAGAGTAACAATTTATTGCTGCAACGTGTACAGAGAGGAATGGTGATGCCTTAATCTATTATGGCCAGGATGGGTCACGAAAAACTAGCCCCATTCCGATTAGCATATAATATGTACAGTATACTTGAAATAATAATGAAGCACATAGGGTAAACTCTGGTATACTCGTGATACAAGTAATCTCATGATAATTTTTACGAAGGCTGTCACACGTTTACCTGAAGAAGTAAGCAGTTGACGTTCGACTACTAGATGCCAGTACCATTGAGCATCAGTCTGAGACAGGGAACACGTTGCTCTGACTTCAGCTGCTTGTTTTAAAAAGTTTACAATGAAAAAAGATAAGGAAAACTATCATAATTTTATATCGAGTTTGTCAAGTACAGGAGCTTTATTGTAACATGTACAACATACTTAGAAACTTAAATTTTGCGTCTATTGAAGCCAATTACCTGTAGGCACGTGTTGAAAAATCACCTCCGCGTTATATTGCCTGGCCAGTGCTACCAACCCTTACGTAAATTCTTAGTTTCCTTCGTGTATTTTTTACACTATTTGAAATGTGTATTAAGATTGGACAAAAATTATGTGTACTGAATCCTTTGATATGAAAATTAAACGTGTGGCATGAACATAAAATTAGTTGACTGTTGTTTGAAAATTAATATTGTATAGTTATTACATACATATCAGTCCCAAATCAGTGTTACCAACATTGCAGTGTAGAAAGATAAATAAATAGGTTAAAGAAAACCAATAAAGATGATTACGACTGTGGAACGTGTGGTGGAAATTACAATGACGACGTTAACTGTAAGCATGGTGCAAGATGGATTGCATGCAACTTTTGTCATGTGTGGTATTACTGCAGTTGTCAGAAAGTGACAGACAATCAAACTGTTTTTATTGTGTGACGCTTGTGAGTGTGAGAGTGATTCAGACTAACACAGTTTTGATATATGATAACTGGTTACATTCATAATCTAGGTTTGTTTCCATTTTATTTTTCATTTGAAAGTGTGATGGTGTGAGTCTATGTAATAAGATTAGGTAAGTTCATATTAAAATAGTTTATAGGCTATATAAAATATAGTTTGATGTAATCTTATTTAATTCTTGGTTTTATTAGGTTTTTGTATAACCAATGTCAAGTTTATTTGTAATATTATATCACGAGATTACCTGAACTCAACCTACACATAGTAAACAATGCATAAGAAATACATTTTTTTAAATAATTCAGTATTGTCATATATACTTGTGCACTACAAGGTACGACCTTTATTGTACAATAGGAATAGTGGAAACGTTTTTGTTTATATGCTTGTAATTAACAAAATTCCAAAGTATCACGAGTATACCAGAGTTTACCCTACTTACGGTTTACTGTAGATGTTGCAAGTGGTAACCATCAAGCTGAAGATATATTTGCGTACGGAATAACATGTTTCCCATTACAGCTTTCGCCTTGCAGTTCCGCATAGAAATGCTCAACTCTGTATGTGAAATTGTCCTTCAGTTGCTGCAAGGTACGGGGATTATTTACATACACTGACCCCTTTCAGGTTTCTCCAAAGAGAAAGGCAATCCTTTCTTCAATTGAATACGGCATGTTTGAACAGTACTGCACACAAACACTGAAAAATTACGTCCGACATACGACTCTTGTTGTAAACACTGAAATGCGCCTGAGAAAACGGATCATTGCTGTCGGCATGATGTAGAACAACGACATTGTCAACATGGAGCGTTGTTGTGACTCCACCCCCTATCACCGTATTTTTCAGTCCACATCACGTATGCAGTTTGTCGGATGCAGTACCGTAATATACATAACTTACATGAAATGTATATTTTTATTTTAATCGGAACGGGGCTAGTTTTCCGTGCGGCACCCAGTAATATACTCGTATATGTATCAAAACTTTTACTTGATATTTCACTTAAATCACAGTTTACACTTTTCACTTAATCACTGTCTTCAGATTATTATCAGTCTTAGTTGGTCAAATTATATTTTCCAGAAGTTTCTCTTTGTTTACAATTGAATATTTTCGCATTCTTTTTTCCTCGTCATATTTTACCCTGGTCATGTAAACTATATTGTTGATGATACTATCTGCTAAATGTGGTCCTTCATATAGGTCGAACAGCTGATCTCATGCTTCTGGGAAGTAAGTTGTTTATGGGTCTTCACATACACTGTATCTCCAATTTTGATTTTGTGTTCAGAAAATATGAGCTTATCAGATCGGATTTGTTTCTGATCCTTAATAATGTTTATTTCTTTTTGCTCAATATCCTTTTGATTATTAATTCCATTCACTGCTTGCATTAATGGACTACTGTTAGGTAGATTCAGGAATAGTTCTCTAAGTGAGTATTCCATATTTGTACTGACTGTGTTATTTAGAAAGTCAATTGATTCGGATAGGTGTTGGCTTCACAATTTATGGTTCTTACTGCGTTCCTTCTACTTTCGACTATTGGATATTGTTTAACTCTGACTATAATGTATGTAATCTTCAACTTGAATTTCGTGAATTAAAGATTTGTGACAACCAGGGCGATTAATAAAGACAGGTTTGTACTTAGCAAAAGTTTTTGTAATTTTGACATTTCTTCTGGATTGATACCAGGAATACCTTGAACTTTCCGTCCAATTTCTTCTTCTGTTGCATCGTTGACCTTAAAATTATGAGATTGTTTGTGATCCTCAAAGTCAACGAATAAGAACTTGATCACGTTGTCCCCTCATTCTATCAGTTTAAATCACTGACTACAGGAAAAGTGAAATTCGCTGAGAAACTTTCACCTGTATTTCTTGTTGCATCTATAGCATTACAATTGTCTGTCCTTTCTGATTGTTGTAGACTTCTTAGGTATTCTTGTCTGTCTTGTTCTTTATCGATATCATACCTCCAGTTATTCCTATAATTTTCATTCTATTTGCCTGAAAATTGTTCTTATTTGTTGTATTCCAATCGTATTCTGTTTGTAGTTCTTGTTGTAGTAAGGGTTTCTTCCTAGATCATTGTATGCTTTGTATTTGAAGTCCTGATTACCTCTTGTCCAATTCCTCTGATTACCTCTCGCTATGATTCCAACATCGGTCAACAGAGTTGATTACATTAGTACGGTTTGTTCTTTTGGTTGTCATAAGGAGGGTTGTTTGATCTTCCGCCATTTTTGCGATATCTCATGATCTCTTCATGCCTCAGATATTCGATTAGTTAAAAATTCGTGCAGAAGTTGTTTCGTGCTATGTTTCTTCTCATGTGATAAGGTAACATCTCAATTATGGTGTAGATTACTTCTTGATCCGCCATGTTCCCATCTGTGTTGTGGAAATTCTAGATTATTTCCCAACAGGTGTCTTCACAGCACAGGTATTGCTAGATTCCCAATTCACTTCTCTTTAACATTCTCTTTCTGTCTTTGAATTTTTCCAGAACTGCAATAATATAAAAGAAAGCTTTTGCAGAAGTTTTAAAAACTTCGGAATTTGCTCCTGTTCATACCATACCATCCAGCAGATGATAACTTCATGATAAACTCAATTATTCTGAGCATGGCACTATCGCTAATGAACATAAGGCTCAGTTACACAGATAGGTTCTTCAGGTATAATTTAGGGTTTTGGTTTTGGATATGATAGATATCCCAATATGATAGATTTGCTGTCTTTTGTCTCGGGTATCTTCGGAATATATTTTATTGACTAGCTCCACGATCAATTCTTCTCTCCTCCTTCGTTTTCTTCTTATTCTTATTCTTGGTTGCCGATGGTAGCTAGTCTCTGAATGGTCTCTTTCAATAGATGAATGATGATTTCTGTATGAATATCAATTATATTCCCCGGATGTTTTGATATACTTCTCGAAGACATCTACTTTCTTCAATGGATTTTCTATCAGATGATTATTTCACCATGGCTTCCCTCTCATCTCGTGTATTAGTTCTACACTGGATAGTCTATCTTCATCTGTTTTTATATCAGCGGATAATTTGGAAAATTATATGGTTAAATAACGTACTGTATATACTTATACGACTCTTTCTTCGTTGACATCCAAGTCTTTACTTTCCTGGACAAACTTCTGTCGCATGTTGGCTTTTAAGGTCTTGAATTTCTCCTTAACTGTCGCGTGGTCTAACTTTTCCGTCAATTTTTTCTCTTGTTCTATCAAATTCTTTTCGAGATCTTCATTTAAACTTTTATTTTGCTCTATCAGCTTCTTATCTAGGCCATCGTTATGGGTTCGGGCACTTTCTTCTGTAAATCGTTTATAAACTGTCGTTCTGATCAGCCATCTTCTCTATGATACTCTGTTCTGATACCTTCTCTATGTTTTTCGTCATCTTTTGGAACAGCATGTCTAATCTGTCTCTTTCGCCGGTCTTAGTTATAAGTTCAGTTTCCTCCAGGTTGTCATCACTCATTCAAGATGGGTATCTACTGGTTGGTTCTTATTTTTCATGGTGCGTTTGATCGTTCTTCTGGAAACTTCTTCGGTAGTCTTCTCGTTGATACTCGGCATGGTCATTGCACTGTCACTAACACTAAGACACACTGGCCACACTGACCAAATATAATAATAATAATAGTCGTTGATAATAATAGTATTAGTAGTTGCTGTCTCTTACTCAAGGTCGAAGACCCTCAGAGTTTTGTTCTGGTTTTCATGTAAATCTTGTATCGGTACATAGTAGCGGTAAAATCCAAAATGTTCAATGTCTTTTAAATTACCCGCTAACTATACAAGGGGGAAAATTAGTCTCTTGTTAGTTCGTGTTCCTGACTGTTGCAGCCACTCTAGACCTCACGCAGTCTTATACGCGGTCAAATACAACCACGAACCTAAAAGGGAGCCTGAGAGGCTGTAAATTTGCCTCCTATAGAGTAGAACAGATTAGAAGTTTATTCGTCTGTGTAGTACATACATGTGACCTGTGCTCGTCAGTGTCTCTATACATGAGACAGAACAGCACTATAAATTATTACATCACTCAAATAATCGTTGACAGCATAATAACCCTTATTTACCAACAATCTGAATAGCTCAGATTTATGAATATTTTTATTACTCTTAGGTAACTAAATAGTTTATTGTACAATCTGGTACGCGAAGAGTCAACATTAGAATGAGTAGTTACAAAATTTTGTCTTTCTGGGAAATGTTTCTATTCTGCTTTGTATGATAATTGTGTATATTTGTCGTATAAGTATATACGTTATTAGGTCGGCAACGTCATTTTATGGTGGATTGGGTTTCCAAACAAGTACTAACCACAAAAGCACCTGATAAGTTGGCCAAATGTGTGAACGGTTGGTAAATTTTGGGGATAAATACAAAGTAAGGTCAACCGTAAATAATACGTTAAAACATACATTTGCCCAATGCTTGCTTCTATAACAAAAAACCGGTGTAGTTTCATTTTCAGTTTAGGAAAATATAAAATGTCATTTAGACACTCATTATCTCATTCCGGTTCTAAATTTACATAAAAATGCTATCAATTCAGCATTCGCGCGGGTGCCAGTACTAACTGATGCACGTACAGAAAATGTTTTGTAGAAAAGCCCCATTATTTGTTATTTTTAAGTGACATTTCTATGTGCAGTAAATATTTCCTTGTGTAAATTCTAGCGCAAGAGACTTAGAAAGCATTCAACATCTAGAAGCTTGTCTTCTTATATTCCTGTTCATTCAGCGTGCTGGTTCGGATAACAAGATTATCCAACATTGGGTCACCTTTCATTTCCACCAAATAATAAGGTACATAAAGGACCTCAGTTGGACCACGTTGGGCATTGGTGAGATTTTAATTTACGCCCAACTATAAGCTACATAGTGGGCCAACGTTGCTCATTGGTGTAAGTATTATTTCCGCCCAAGTACATAAAGAGCCTGCCCTAGCAGCAAAAGGTTATGCCTTGTTTACATTACTAACATCTTACCATGGTTAACGTTAACCGAGATCATTTTAGTAATGTAAACGCCAGTTACCATGAATGGGGGTTTCAGTTTTAACCAGCGTCAACTTACGACGGTTATCTTTTTACGTTAGTTATCTAAACGCAAGTTAGTCATTAGGCGCGCCTCACTTCGTGAGTTGATTTCTTTCTTTATCGAAATATAAAGTATTCTAGTGGTGCTTATCACTTTTAAAGTATAAAAGAATGATGGCAGAACTAATCTACAAAATATTACGCTAGGATTAATTCATTTGTCTTTATTATTACATAATTTAGACCCCTACCATTTAACCTTAGAGTATGGAAAAAGGAGATTCCTTACTCTAAGCGTGTAACCGGTTTCTTTATTCGCAATGGCAGTAACCACGTTAAGTTCCTAAGTGTAAATGGAGTTATTTCAACCATGATTTTCACCATCGTAGCAATCTTAGTAACCTAAACAAGGCATTACCGGGCTAATACTGGGTCAATAAGGCGGATATCGATCATAATTGGCCGTTCTGTGTAAACATTGATCGGCACTGGCATAGTACGATATTTCGATATTCAATGCAATTCTCGAAACTTTAAAAAAAAAAGTTGTTCTTCAATCAAGAAAATATGAAAAAAAAAATGGCAGGTTAGAATCTCAAGTTTAGAGAAATATCACTCTATGAAGATGTCATTGCGCGGTATCAATCGACACTGGTCGATATCGTTCCGAAGAGCGTCGTGTGTATGTTCGAGAAAGTCTATGTAATGGAAAAATAACATGTGTTACACAAAAACAACTTTCAAAACTTCTACAATCTCCCTGCTTCAAGTAATTCCAAAGAAATTAATAAGCGATTGCAAGAAATTCTCATGTATATGTCGATAGTAGCAACAGTTGCGGCGAGTCCGGGTGCCTTCAGTTTCTAACCAAGGATGTTCTAATAGAGGATATGCGATTTTGCCAAGAACATGAAGCCAAACGCCACAGCATAGTCCCGTCCAGTTAGCCGTAAGTGGGCTACACTTACTCCAATCAAAAACATTGTTTTCGGCTAACAAAGATGGCAACAAACTCTTTATTTGTTCGCTAACCAATCAGGTATGTCGCCTTAGTCGATGCTCAATTGTTATTCTGGTTTCATTCTTTCTCTGCGCATGAGATAGCTACAAGCAAATCCTCTATTAGAACATCCTTGTTTCTAACCAATCAACTGTCATTCTTTATCTATGTTACTGAACGAAGAAGAAGAAGAACTTGTAATACCCTGGAAGAACTTTTACCTCGTGCAGACGAAAATGGATATAAAATCAAGAGAAAAGAAACCTAAGTTTAGAAGGCAAGGAAGAGATAAAGAGCAATCTATTTCTAAAGAATAAAAAAAAGACTATAAACATATATAGAACGCAAACAACATTAAACTTATTAAACATTTTTTTATGAAAACGACTATTATGGCCGAAAACTTCATTGGCATCTTAGCTAATTAAAATTAATAATTACTCGCCAATGGCATTTTTCGGCGGTATCACGTGATCTTAGACTTGTGCTGCCATCTGACGAGTAGGACGAAGGACGTTTTTTTTAAATATATATTATGCAAAGTATAGCAAGATTCACTTACTATTATTTACTTTGGTCATTCTGTAATGAAAAGATTATGTCACCACATTCCATGGTTCCTTGACAATTTTATACGTGGAATGGGATTCAAACAACACAATATGCATAACACACGCCTGGAAAGTAGACTATGTAGTCTCCACCTATACAGAACTAATGTCGGTCCAAAATTGAATTTTTCCCCTCCGATCATCATTCGCTAAGTGTGTCCTTCCCTAACAACTCTCATACAAAGCAAGATCAACGGCTTCCTCAAGATACACTCTTACAGTGGAAGAAGGCACCATGGAGTGAAATACGTCAAGCTCTTGATCTTTTTCCATGTCTGCTCGAGTCAGGAGCTGTAGACGACGCAGCGGATCTATTTTCTAATGCTATGCAAGCCACGATTAAAGACTTCATTCCAGTATTAAAGCAACACAGATCCTCAAAATACTCTCCTTGGTTCGACAGTGAAGCTAAACGTTTGCTAAGGAACAAGAAGTGCGCATGGAAATTGTAGAAAGACTTTCCAAGTGATATTACTTACACGCAGTTCGTTAATATTAGACTACACTGTAAATTCATTTTAAGAAAAAATACTGTGAATATATAGAAAGTCTCACAACAGAGCTACAAGAAACCCTAAACTCTTCTGGTCACTGATCAATAGAAGAAGAAAATCCTCTTGCATTATAATTGAAATGTGGCATGATACTGTAAGTGCATCTGGTGATGATAGGGCTAATCTATTCAACAAGTACTTCTCAAACAGCTTCACTTCTCACTCCGTTCCTATCCATTTACCTCCTCATTTGCATTCGGTCTGTTCTGACACTTTCTCTTCAATCAAAACGACTCCTGATGAAGTTCTGTCCCTTCTTTTATCTTCGCCAGAACGTAAACTTTAGCTCCTGATAACTCACCCACAATATTTCTTCGCAATACAGCTAGCTCTCTCTCCCAACCACTTACATGTCTGCTCAACCGTTGTTTCAGAGAAGGAATTTTCCTAACACGGAAAAAAGCTAACATTACTCCTATACATAAATCAGGATACAAAAAAGTCAGTGGATTCATATAGGTCAATTTCTTTATTATCACCTATGTCAATAATTTGTTAGAAAATAATGAAAGATCGTACCTATAAATTTACTGCCCCGCACCTAAACCTTCACAGCGTGGTTTCTTACCTAGTAGGTCTTGCTTGACCAATCTGTCTGCTCTACTCACTGATGCGATTCAATGCATCTCCAATAATTCACAATTAGATGTCTTATATTTCGACCTATCTAAGGCCTTTGATTCGATCAGCCATCCTTATCTCATCTATAAATTAGCTACTAGGTTTAATATACATGGCAAAATACTTCAGCTATTAGAGAACTACCTTCATAATGGCAGTTCTCCAACTATTAGAGACTATTACATCAACATGTAATTGTCTCTGGATCTTCTTCGAGCTTCATTCTCGTTCTTTCTGGAGTTTCCCAAGACCTCTATTGTTTTTATTATATATTGATGATCTACCTACGTTTTTTCAGACTCCTCACGTAAGATTCTCCTATTACCCGACAACTGTAAACTTTACAAACAAATCTATATATACTCTCCACGATGCCTTAGGCCTTCAAGATGACATATCTCAATTTGTTACATGGTGTGTTACCTGGAATTTAAAGCTAAATCCTCAGAAATGTGCAGCTCTTTCTATTTCTCTTAAAAGAGACAAAATACATCACTCTTACATCATTAAAAATATAAATGTAAATACTGTTTCTTCTTTCAGAGACCTTGGTGTTGTTATTGACAGCAAGCTCACTTTTTTTGAACACATTACTCGAAGTGCTATGAGGAAACTAGGTTTGCTCTATCGCTTCACAGAAATTAGAAATCAGACTGCACTTAGCTTGTTTTACAAGTCCTATGTGTCACCTACTATTGAATACTGTTCGCCTATATGGTCCATGGCATGTCCCAGCATCTTACTAAGCTAGAACCTAATATAAATTTCTTTGTTGCTATAGTGAGAGTCAGTTCCCGAACTACGTCCGTTCTCTAAAGCGGATTTAATGAAAATATTGAATATAAAATCACCTCGAGCTCGCTGCAACACTGGTGATCTTCTCTTGCACAAAATTGTTAAAGGCAATATTCAATGTGAGAACTTATTGTCACAAATTAACTTTCGTGTACTTATCCGATGAATGTAGCCATGTAAACAAACCCAGAATAAACTTGGTTCAAAGATCACTCATAAATGAGATAGCTACAAAATATAATTGTCTCCCACAGACACTTTGATATTTTAGTCTCTGTGGGCACTTTTAGGGCTAAGATAAACAAATTGTATTTGTAAATATTGTTATCATGACGTTCTTGTACATATTGTTTATATTTTTGTTGTTGTTAATTTCTGTTAATGTTTCTATGTAAAATGGCCAACATGTACTGTATTGGGAACTTATTCGCAAATAAATAAATAATGTTTGAATTGATGAAGTGTATAATCTAAATGGATGGCTCCGTGGCGTAGTTGGTAAAATAACGGACAGTAAATTACAAGCTTGCAGTTTCGAATCCAGCCGCAGACGAGTAGCAAAATTTTCAACTTTAAATTAAGAAGGGGTATAACGCGTAATGGAAAAAGAAAGGATCCAATAAAGATGCTTTTTTTTTTTTCCTAAAAACCCTTGTAAAATATAAACTAATTTCCGCACTGAAAAACGTTAATCCAGTATTAAAATATACGATCAGATTTTCGTTGGCTCAAGAAGATTTTGATACTTGGAATCTTTCGATAACTCAGGCCTGATCATGCGAAAGATTAGACCGCCGCCGCTTGAAATCAGAACTTCTTGATTGTTTGTGTTTTCTGGAGTGACCATGCTGGAACAAAACTTTTGAGAAATCTTTCTTTAATTTTTAAACTTGAATTGATTTTTTTATTTATGACTTCCAGGTATCTGTGGCTTAAGCCGGGATATAGTAAGGGAAAGGATGCGAAAAGGAGTCGTCAAGGGTCTAAATTGAAAGTACTATTCCAGCTTTGCCTGGTGTAACTGAGGAAAATCACTGAAAAAAAATCAGTAATGATGATCTGCCCAGTGCCGTAACAATAGGCGGCGCAACGCACCTACTCAGAATTGAAAACTTATATTCTGTTATTCATTTTTATGTATGAGAAAGAATCATTGTGAAATTTTAGATTGCTAGCAATTTTGGTTTAAAAAAAAATGTTTTGCCCCCTTGGTGTTGTCAAAATGCAAGTAATATCACTTTCTTTTTTTCAATAGTTGTTGATTCAGCACTGGACATAACAAAAACTGACCAGCTTAATGTCATTTTTGCTATATTGTTGTGAACTACAAAGAAGCGAAATTAGAAATAACAGTTTCGTAGGATTTTATGCAGTGATATGATGGGAGTATCGATAATGAGCGTGGTTTATAGTGCTTTGGAAGCAAGGATCAGTTATAGTACTCCAAATGCTCCGTACGTTCATTGCTGTGCACATAATCTGAATCTTGTTATTATCGATGCTGCAAAACTTTCCGCATACGTTTCTGTTTTATATTCTTCAAGATATTTTTCTTTCTTTCTTTTTCTTCTTTTTTTTTTTAGTTCTAGTGCTCCAAGATGGTCACTTTTATCGCTTGGTGATAAGATGTCTTCAAAATTGAAGAAGGAAACTCTAAAAACAATGTATAACTAGGTGGGAAACAAAACATACTGCCGTTAGTTGTATGAAAGAGTGGCTTCCTGATGTTCTAAAATCCCTTACCGCGATTTTTCTGACAAGTAAGAAAACAGATGAGTTGGGAGTAGCTGCAGCATTAAAGAAGAAGATTGAATCTGTGCTGATGCTAGTTATTTTGGAAAAGATTCTAATGTCCATGTACGCAGTTTCTAAAAGTTCGCAGTCCTCCGACATTGATCTACAAGTAGCAGAGAAAAATCTGAAGAAAGCACATCAGCAAATGAAAGATCTTAGGAGGAACTGTGATGAGGTTGTAAAATCCACAAAAAAAAAAAAAACTGTGCTCGAAATTGGGTATTTCAGAGGCGTTTCAAGAGAGACACAAAAGATTTGTTAAGAAATATCCTGTTTGCTTTATATTGTGTCACAGCTTAACCCCTATTTCCAAGGTAAGACTGAAATGCTGAACAGCTTTTTTACTCTCAACCCAGCAACATTGTTGTCACTGTTTCTTTCAGGCATGATTTCGGGAAGCTTTAAAATATGTATATAATAGCACAATTTATAAGCATTCTTCATGTTATTATGAGATTAGCTAAGGAATTACGACATATTGTTAAGTAAAATTATTGTTATTTTATATTTTAGTACATTGGAGTATATATACATTATTTATAATGTTCGTGAGCTCCCCGAATTAAATCTTCTGAAAGAAACTGATTGTTGTCTGCATCTGTGAACCTCAGAAATCTGCATATGACTTTGCTACAAAGTACAGTAGTGATGTAAGCTCAGATTTTCCACGCCAAATACTGGTATTCAGAGATTAAAATAGAGCTGAAAAAGGTAACCTTCAATCAATTCGGGAAATAGCAGCATTCTTATTGGAAAATGGGTACTCTAAGTCTTTCCTGATGTGCTTACCACATGTGTAATTTATCTAACAATACCAGTAAGTGTAGCTTCTGCTGAACGCTCGTTTTCGAAATTAAAGCTCATGAAGAACTACTTGAGAAGTAGCACTTTGCAACAAAGGTTAATGAATATTGCTATCTTAAACGTAGAACTAAAGCAAACGTCCAGACCAAGCATAGATAAGATTATTACAGATTTTGCTGAGGCTAAAGCTAGAAGAAAAAACTCTTTGAAACGACTTTGAATTTGTTTTATGATATTGGATTGTACTTTGCATGTTTGAATATTTTAATCCATTACAGCACGCTTATTTTGAAATTATTTCAGCAGTGTTGTATTGTGCAACATCTCTGATAATCACTTATTTTCTATTCACTAATCATGCATGATGTTCATTTTTGTAAATAACATTGTATAACTATGGTACAGTTATCAACAATATTATTCCTTTTATTTTTGTTTTTCCATTAAAAAAAAACTATCTTAATACGAGTACCTATTTCATTTAGGAATAAATACTGAAAAGACATTTCATGATTTCACTTACTTTGAATGGTAGATACTGTGCTTTACTTAAAAGCTCTGTTATCACAAATTGTGAAATGCTGTAATATGTGACAATACCTTTTCTATCTAACGTTATTCCATTATTTAAGATTACTTTGAAAGAATGTATTTCTCTATCTCTCTCCCTCAGTGTGTGTGTATGTGTGTAATATCTGGTGTAGTAAAAAGTAATCCATTATTTTTGCATGACATTGAAGGCTTGACTTGCCATAGTTAGAATGATCCGATTTAGGTCACATATGCGCCGTTTTGTTCGATAACGTGTTGCCATTTGGAAGGTAATATCATGATGCCTCTCTCATAGAAGCCCTTGTCCCTATTGGCAAAAAATTAAGACCGTCGATTTTCACAAGCTTCTCTTGAAGCGAATTTTGCACCAGCAAACGTGTTCGCCATGGACAGGAACAGATGGTAATCACTCGGTGCCAGGTCCGGACTATAAGGTGGATGCATAAGAACCTCCCGGAGCTTCTGGCGAGTCACTATGGATGTGTGTGGCCTGGCCGCTTCTGGGCGATTGCTGCCTTCAGACGGTCCAATTGTTGACAGTATAGTTCCGAGTTAAGGGTTTGGCCGTAGGGGAGCAGCTCATAGTAGATAATTCCCTGCCAATCCCACCAAACACACAGCAAAACCTTCCTGGCCGTCAATCCTGGCTTGGGCACCGTTTGCGCCGGCGCACCGCGCTTCGACCACGACCGTTTTCGCGTGACGTTGTCGTAAGTGATCCACTTTTCATCACCAGTCACCAACCGCTTCAGAAATGGGTCGCTTTTGTTGCGATTCAGCAGCGATTCGCAGATGGAAATTCGGTCTATGAGTTTTTTTTGCGTTAACTCGTGTGGCACCCATACATCAAGCTACTTTGTGTATCCAGCCTTATGCAAATAGTTCCACACGGTTTTTTGTGCAATGTTTAGCTCTTGGGCAATCGAAACAGTGCTTACATGACGGTCGGACGCTACAATGTCCATGATTTTATCGACATTTTCGACACTTGGCCTTCCAGTGCGTGGTACATCTTTGACGTGAAAATTACCGGAACGGAATCGACGAAACCAAAATTGCGCGTGATTGGCTGTTACAGTATCAGGACCATAAACACTATTCACATTTGCAGCCGCCTGGCTTGCGTTTTCGCCTTTATCGAAGAAAAACTGTAAAATATAGCGTGTTTTTTCTTTGCTAGTGTCCATTTTGACGCGCGCTCACACAACACTGAGTCAACTCATCACAACTATCTGAACAGTGTTGGTAGTGCGCAATCTCATCGTTTGAACGCCATCTCGTTGAACCCGATCGAACTTATACAACGCGAGATACAGATCACTGAAGCCATTATTGGCAAAATAATGGATTACTTTTTACTACACCAGATATAATGTTTGCTGCTTTCACTATTACATAAAAAAAACATGTTCGCTAAAAGGGTGCCCCAAATACCCTCTTTCACCGGGGCCCCGAAGGGTTTTGTTACGGCACTGGATCTGCCGCTGATATCGAATGCAATCAAAGGACTACAAAATGAACTTAGTTTTAACTTGTTGTTTGTAATATTTATCTGATACTATTTAAAAATTCCGTTCCGTAATACTAACGTTCTTCCAGGACTTGTTAGAAAGTATATTTTTCATTACTTTCACAACTTTTCTTTTCAGGTTGTGACCAATTGGATTCTTTCTTTCAAGATACTCAACCACTTGTTAAAAAAGTTCAATACGCCAACTAACGTTTGCCAAAAATTCTTCATCGATACGTATGCCATGTAAGGAATTTAGCATCTCCTTGTTCAATAGGATACATCAGTGGTTAATGAAATATAAAGATTAATAAATTATAATGCACACAGATACGAATGTATTTCGTTTATTGAAATTAGATGTGATGTTGAAAATTAGTCAGATTTCTTGTAATTTTTGGAATACATAAAAAGTGAATTTCTATCAATCATACAGATGCTATATAGCAGATACGAGACAAGAAATAATGTAACTTTGAAATTCGAACTTTATGTTCACAATAGCTTTTATTTCCTGCAATCTTCCCTTGTACACTACAAAAAATTGCACATATTATACACGATGAGTCGACTTTTGATCGCTTCTCTACTTTTGTGCACCTCTGTATCAGCTCACAAAGGAAAGAAGTGGCAAAAAAGCAAGAAACATGCGGAAAGTTTTAGAGCGACTGAGTTACATATTCTCCTTTCAAAACTGCAAAACATTGTTCACTTGTGAGGTCAAATGTTCTTTTCCCATGTATGAATGATTTGTTATATTATTTTGTATCGTTAAAACTTGCTATGATACATTCTTATTTTGATTCTTAAAAAGGCATTTTCAGTGTACAAAAATTAATAAAAAACTTTTTATGAAGACATACTTTTCTTAAACAATTCGTACTAAAAAGTAAAAAATAATTTTGTTTATGCATGACTAAAAAGAAAAGCATGAGATGCGCTAATTGAAGAATTTATATAGTGATTCTATATGAGAGCGCGCCCCATGCTTTTCATTTTAGTCATGTATAAACAAACGTTTTTTTTTTTTTTTTTTTTTTTTATAGTACGAATTGTTTAAGAAGAGTATGTCTTTAAAAAGCTTTTCTAAAATTAATTTTCGTACCCCAATCCTAAAGTGTTCAGCAACCAGTGAAACGCCACACCATTGCAGGCTAGTATTTATGGGTAATATTAAAACATATTAAACTATGCTTTTAAAATATACAAATATACGAAAGTAACAATAGAATATTGTATTGTCACCCGACTTAGGTCGCTGTGCAAATTTTCATCATTGTATGATGTCGGGAAATGAGTTAAATTAACGTTGCAAGATTTGAGGACACCACGAATCATTGTGAACTAAAGAAAAAAATGTAAAAATAGTACATTACTGCTGGTAACCAAAACAAGTAAACACCTGTACTTCAGATGCAGCTCTCTTTCAGTTAATTTTCAATATATTGGACATTGGATTTAAAATGTACAAAATATTAGGTAGATCTTATACACGATATACAATTTCATGATCAAAAATTATTTATTAAAAATATTATTCAAAAAATCATATTTAGAATTTACAATACGTAATTTGCATTTAATATGCTTTATTCTTATACAACTTCAAACAACTAAATAGTATGTGATGTTTTTGTACTTACCAAAACAACTGATGCCACATACCCGATGAAATCCAAGACATTGGACGGAACTGATATATGCGTAACGTCTTCATTATTTAAAATATAGATATTTTCTACGTTTCAAATAAAACAAGGGGAGATTTTAGTGAGGTGGATAGAGATTTACATTGACAACCTTCTAGTATCAGCGTGGATGGGTAACCGAATAATTTTGAGTGGTCTGCATTAACCAAAGATTAGATTTCCGGAATAAATAAACAAGAGAGGGTAACTCCATTTAAAGTGGTTCAGAAATAATTAATTTGGTTGCTATACCTGTCGCAAACATTTTTTTTTTAACTTTATTTCTTGTATGTGAATAGTTTAAAACCGATATTATTTTATTTCTTTCCACACCGATTGATTAATGGCGGTCATTTTTGTATTGCACCGAATGCTAATATTTGTGTCTACAAACGTTTACGAAAAATGTAATATCTGAGGAGTGGTTTATCGTAAGACATTCAAACAACAACCGTTTATTCCTCTAATATCTGCTCTATATTTTCAGTCCTCTGCGTGAAAGGCTTAAAATGTAATCGAACTTGTCAAAATGGTATTCAGATGTGATTGTCGGAATAGAAAAAAATATTCGGTTTTCCAACGGTCTTCTCGACGAAGGCAGCTGAATGTCAAAGTTGTTTTTTTGTACACTATTACATATGAAAGTATATTGAATGTATGTAGAATATGAAGGCTGATATCTGGTTCATAACTTTTTATGGATATTGAAGCCCTAATATATCTGGTAAACCACATAAAAATCACATGTTATACCCTTATGTAAGAAAATCTTCGATATAAATTTCAACTTTTAGTGTGAAGGGAGTTACAGATTTGCCAAATAGGGGTATATAATACTCGTGCGCGCTCTAGTATGAACATTGGAGGCCCAATATCTCTGGTGCGAGACAAGTAGATTTTCTTTTGTTTGTTTGTTTTCATGTTATGAACTTACATAAACAAAAACTACAGTAGAAATTTCAACGTTGATACCTGAGTTTGAACGAAGATACAGATTTGCAAATTCGGTGATGAATAATGCTCGTGCGCACTTTAGTAAATACAAGTATGCCACAAGAGTATATTGCCACAAGACTGTCAGGTTCAGCGCTTGTTTAGAAATATGCAAGATACAGGGATAATTTTGTCGAAGTAATACCAAATCTGCAACGTAAGTGCTCCTCAGGCTCAAAGTTTTTAGCTGCGACGGTTATTTTGGGGTGATCTCGCAACGTTGTGAAAAGTCACGGGTGCTCTCAAGTCACACTGTGTGTGTGGAGGATAGGGGTATTTCTTCTGATGTAGTGACCGATTTTCGAACTATGAAGATTTATATTGGTCTGAATACCGTGCAGGATTTTGTAAGATTTTGTGCAAGGAGTATTAAAATTGCTTCTTCCATTTTCACAACTTCACTTCTTCCAAATTCTGTGAGATGCTACCTAGAACTGCCATAAATACTGTTACAAACTTGAGATGCATACTGTACTCCGTGAAATAATGACCACTCACAGACTCTCACGAAGAATACCGCACATTAATAAACACAATTTGATACAGGAGACACGGACACGCAATCATGAACCACCTATTCATGAACCACTAAATGCATATTATATATGAAAGGAATTTCGGAAAATATTAAAAACCTTATGAAACGACATATCGTTTGACCATTTTTTATGCAAAGAATACACCTAAGTCACCACTCGTGTCGACAGAAGAGAAACTTCAACTCTGGGCCGGCCATGTCGAGATGTGGACCGTTGTACTCCATATTTTCGTTCTGTGGGTAAACAGAAAACCCGTTAGCATACGGATCGGAAGAAACCTTTATACTGTATCAACTGAATGTTAACCAAGTTATTAAACGCCATAACTCGCATAATCATTATCATGTTTACTACTTCTGGCTTTATCGTAGCGGCTGCCCATTTCCATGTTCCGCCCAAAAGGCTTCCTGGGCGATCTTCCGATTCTGTGGAAGATGTGAGTGACATAACATTCAAGTCTTGTCTCCATAAACTATGTTTAAAATTTTTCATTTGGGCTGTTGAATTTGTAAAATTTGACATGAACATTAAAAATTGTTTCTGTCAAATTCACTATTTCCTTTGTGAACATCCTCCAGAATTTGTTTACAGTCACAAAGTAAAGTTCTAAAGTTAAATAATTTCCATTCATTGATTTAAGCGTGTTTCAATTCGTCGGAACTGATTACAAATCGGGCGGCCCGGGTTCAAATCCCAGCCAGGACACTGAAGACTTTTCTCGCAGTGTTGCCAGGCCTGGCGCTCTGAGTTGCACTCAGCCTCCTATCAAATTGAGTACCTGAGTGTCCTTGGTACTCCTGGGCACATTGGGAAGGTAAAGGCGGTTAAGCGTGGGACTGACCACCCCACCTCACTTCGTGCTGTAGGTCAAGAAAATGTGGAGCGCTACCTCCACATCCCCATGCACCGTTTACGGCCGTATCGCGCAGGAGATAGCTGTACCTTTACGAAGGAAAAAAAGTACGCCCTCCACACAGTCCGAAAGGCAGTGGCCCTAAGTCAAAAAATAAAAACAAAATCCATCTCAGCGTATCCACTAAACGACGAAAATAGAAAATACATAGCAGGAACGTCTGAAAGAACACAAAATCAACCTACAAAAATGACATTTAGACAGCTTAACACCAGAAATTCATGTTTTGGAAGACAGTCACAAAATAACTGCTAGTGTGCGTGCAAAAGGTTGGCATTTTGAAAACTGATTAGTGCATTGTATGCGAAATATATATGGTCATAACATACAAATATCGAACCGTATTCCTCTTATTCACTAAATGTATGTAACAATATTTAAGGCAAGACTAGTGTTTATTATTATCCTCCTCTTTGCATATACTTTTGCGCCCCTCCCTCACACACCATACTTCTTATATTAAATATATATGCCGGACTTCAAATTTCTCCGACGACATTTGCAAAGATAGTTTACAGTTAATAAGTGAATGTGAGACAAGAGTTTGTTGAAGAATTACAATAATGAATGTTAGTTGCACAAAATTAATTAATAAATACTGCAAATTTCAACACGTATATAAACTACAATCGTCCTTTTAGCAAGTGCAAACGCAGGTTCTTTGAGACATTGACAAATAGCTATTTTCTAAAATTTCATTTTGGAACATTTGCCAATAATTGCAACTCCTGAAGTATATAAAAATTAATAGATTCATTTATTTAAAATGTGCATTATAAGACAATACACCTTTCATACATGTTATCACAAAGTTAAAAGAATATATAGCATACAACACGTTACAAATGAGTAACATAAACTCTATATTTGCGTAAAACCATACACAACACACAATAAAACTCAGTTATAGTAAACATCGTACATTAAACTTCTCTATAAAATAAAGCAATCTGACTATTAATATTTTACGATATGAGCAAATACTAAATATCTTATACAAGATTTAAATCAGCCAACACAAACGTCGTTTTTATTAGAAAAATAATAAACTGGGTCGGGGAATCTTTTATTGTATCTGTTCATTATCAACTGCTAACCAAATTATCAACATCCAATACGACACAACCGTACAGTATAGATACAACATAAAGAAACATTTAATATCTTCTTTTTAGCTGCATCTAGTAATTTATCACACATCCTCTAGTTTCAGCCGTACACCTCCCTACACATAGTTACTTTGCAGATGAAACGACAAAAGGATTATATATCTGCACCTCCAGACTCAATATTACCACCACCTGGTTTTAAAATTCTAGATGAACAACTGATAGCACCAATCTACGATTTTACCTACTCTTTAGTTGGCTAACTTACATATCTTTAGTTGTGTAATGAATACATGAGAGTTGATACAGAGAAATATTGAACATTTCTACGTTACGTTAAAACATATTTGTAACAAGAACAAAGTTTTTTTATCACATGCTAAGAGTTTACACAGGAGTTTCGGGCGTATGAATGCACTTACTATCTCTACTAACGGCTCTTATTGCCAATTTCGGCATGCATAAATAGCAGAATCCTTTTGGAAAGTAAAACCAAGTCAACAGAGTAACGAAATTCAAGATCTCCCGTAACCAAACACTGCCATTTAATAGTCCTGCTCTCTTAACAATTTACTTAATGGGAAACTTACCATTATAAAACAGGCCGGGGAATAATATGGCTTTTTTTCTTCCGATAACCAAGTTCAATGAAATAGATACCCGGAATGACATTTAGAGTTACACCATGTACTTGTTCTAATATCACAGTCCGATATCACCATCAGCGTGAATTGACGTTTTTGAAAAAAAAAAAAATCGAGTATTAAATAAGTAAATCAAAGGCACAGCAAAACATCGTAACATGAAGTTATTATTATTACAGCTCGGCAGGTTTTTCGATAAAAGTTTAGCGTTCTTCACTAACAAGTAACTACATTTATATCAAAAAGAATTACAGCAAACGATAATGCTTTGTCAAAAGCATCTATGATAGAGATAATGTGACGATGTGTACGAAAAGATACAAAAGTACTTACATAAACGGTTACGTTTTGAAAACATGTAAAGTTATTCTTTCGCTCGTCAAGGCTTTCATGGCGAGGTTGCAATTCTTGGATATCAACTTTCGGGTATAATATAGAATTTTAAGTTTAACTGACAGTAAAACGCTTCCTTGATTATATTGTGAGCTTAATCAGGGTACGTATGAAACGTGATGAAACTGACATTATCAACGAATGCTTGTCGAACAGACAAAATTCCACTTGACATTACACCTGGAAGTTATACCACGATAGTCTTTTACTGTTACTATGTTCATCGCATAACCATTCTTTTCAGTACACTTCGTTACGGGCAAATGAAACACAATAAATGATCAAGCTGCGAAAATTAACTACTATGGTATATATACCAACGTTACACTCTCCGAATCATCAAACTGCGAACCACATACCTAAATTTCTTTCTTTCAGTCCCAGATCGCTTATTTACAAAATAAACACATCCTGTCTTGATTAAAACACTAAAACCTTATTACTGTATATGAATAAAACCTGGTTATTTATGTTTTATATCAACCACGTGAGAACAATTGTTTAAAAACGCAAAAATGTTTCGTTTACATTTAAGCAACAAAGCACATTTACACACTGTGTTACAAGTAAGCTGTGAACAGAAATAACCATATACAATTTTTGCATACAAGAGACTATATACCTTGAAATGAGGATACTTACTATCCTTTCAAAAACAAAATATATTTTTTTTTAAAAAATACCATAATGGTAATGTTTCGCCTGTCATGTGAAGAAATTGGCCATGCCAGATTGTGCAGCCTTCGAACTGTGAAAAAAAAAATCATCGGTCAATTTCTAAGACTCGAGTATACACATCTTCTTGACTTCAATGGTCTTCACATTTCTGAAAAAAAAAAGAAGTATTCAATAATAATGGCATCCCGTAAAATCACATTGCTTCACCCTTCTTAACAAATAATTGAACTATAACCTTTATCAGAAAAATTCAGGACGTGCTAATATATTCAACACACTAACTAATGGTCTTTTTGTCCTGTCAAAGAAGTCCCTTCCGCTATCTATAAACACCTGCTAGCATTTCTCGAGGTCACGACAGCAAACAGGATAAAACTTTTGGAATACATCTCAGCACATCTGTCACACTCTTCTTGATTGATAGATAAGGATCACATTCGTATCACCAACTGCCATCTTCGGAAATCATTTCCGGCCTTTTCCAACAGTTCGACGGCAACTGTCAGTATGTGAGGGACGATTTTTGCATTAAGCTTCCATGTCCATAAATCATCGAGTAAAATTTGATGACACACATCCCTATTCCCAGTACATCTGATATCATGCGAACAGCAACACGACGGTCTTCTTGAAGTAAGTTTCTGATACGTTCCACATTTTTCAGCGGTATGTGCTGTTGAAAGCTGGCCTGATCGTGGATCATCTTCAACTGAGATCCTGCTCTCCCGAAACCTCTTGTGCCATTAGAACACATGGCCTCTCGATAATGCCTTGTCGCCATAGGCTTGTTTATCATGTTCCATGTTTTCAAAGGTGTTTTCACCTAGCTTAACACAGAATTTACTGTTAATCCTCTGCTCTCAACTCCGCAACCATCACGTCATTTGTGTAGCTCTAACTAAATGTGCTAACACGAAGAAAACCGTGCTTACCAGGACCAGCCTGGCACCTGGTGTGTTTATGTGGAACACATGTATACTCACAACCATATCCAGTGACTAAATAACACCCAATTCGCCTGTTCTAATATCACAGTTTGAGAACTTTAAAAATCAGTCCTGGATTTTTTCTAATAAAGGTTATCCAAGGGGAGGGGGAGTAAACTGAAAGTGGATCAAGATGATTACTTTTACGTTTCTAAAAGAAGTGACTTGCAACATTGTGGAATCTGAATTCCACGGTCATCAAAGTCCATTCCTTGCTGTTTTATAATTTATGTAACTTCCCTGCATATCTTTCGACATAATCGCCTTGGCTCACTTTCAGTTGTCTCGTCTTATATATATTCGCATAACGTTTACACCTTCAAACTATACCTCCCCCCACACAAAAAAAAATCTTCACGACCTAGACAGCAACTTAAGGTTTTAGGCAGTCTTGTCAATATCTTACACTTGTACGTTCATTAAGAAAAGAAGATGTCTACTAGATGTTATCCAAAGACTGTAAAACAGAAAAATACCTGGAAACCTGGCCAGCAACAGGAATCAAATTTGAGCCCTACCTTTAACATTGCACAAAATGTTTCCTTTTACTTTCACTCTTTAATAGAGCTGGACGCAGTTATACAGGGCCATTGATTATAGAGATCATTCAACGAGTATTATTGTTATTATTATTATTGATATTATTATTATGGGCTGGCAGTTAGGACCTAAACCTGTCACAAATCTGAAGGATCACATCAAACAGAAAACATTTTTCGAGGGCACGAATAGGCCAGATACCGGCCATCTAACAACCCGGCCCATTTGTAGGACCCAACCCGGAATTCATCTGGTGAAAGTGAAGACATCTCTACAACACTTCAGTGAGGATGGCCATCACCATAACTTGAAACTGCGTGCCTCTGAAGTGCTAAGCTAAAGTACGTGACTGAAACTATTACACCGCGCGGAATGAAGAAGAAGAAGAAGAAGAAGAAGAAATCTACCATAGTGCTCAAACTCGATAAACGAGTACACAATTACTGTTACACCCCGTAGCAGAAAACAGTTTGAGTAGCTTCGAATAATCAGCGCTACGATACGAATACCTTCCAGAGTAGTCGCGCACTTAATGTACATTGTACACGGACCCCCGCAATAACAAGCAGTTTCAGGGACCGCACGGAAATTGCAGAAATTCTAACAGAACTACCAAAATAATGCAAACCGGAATCCCGGTTCACCATCCCGAACCAATCTAATCATTTGCCGACGTTGCCAAAAAACCCAACCATTATGCAAGAAAGTGTAGAGCACCTGTTTCAAGGCGTAAAATTCAATATACAAATTTAAACTAAACAGGTCGGCGATTGCTCGGAACCGTTTTGTGATGCCCAACATGAGAAAAAGTGAAGCATCAGTGAACAGCTGTTTATAAGCACCGTTGCCAGGTCGCATCTGTAACTACTAACTAGCGTAGAAAAGTTACTTAAATCGTGACCTTAAAAGTCACTAATGTTACTCCAGAGATATCTACAATCTTCGTTTTGATCCAACCATCATTATCCGCCCGGCTGACAAGGAATCCACCACAGTAGTCATAAACTACTCTGACTACCAATCCGAAGCCCTCAAACAACTTTCCGATCCTACCTTTTACCGTCCCCTCGTGGAAGATCCCACCCAATCCTTCCTTAATAGGATCCGCACCTACCTTCAAGCGCATGGATCCCATGAGGGGCTGTCGCGTTCCACTGTTTCTACACTCTGTCCTGGCAATCCTAGAACTCCTAAATTTTACCTACTTTCCAAAATCCATAAACCTGGTAATCCCGGCAGACCCATAGTTTCCAGTATTGGCTCTCCCACTGAAAGGATCTCTGCCTTCCTTGACCACAATCTCCAACCGTACATCCAGGCTCTCCCATACCATCCACTTCCTCTCCACAATCCATTCTATCTCTGATCCTCTCCAACGTGACACCATCTTAGAGTCGACTTGACATCACCGTATACCAACATTCCCCACACCCACTGCCTTGCTGTCCTTGAACACTTTCTCTACACACGCCCCACTAGTAAACCCAGTACACCATTTCAGGTTCATCTAGCCCAGTTTAGTCCTCACCATGAACAACTTCACCTTCGAGAACCACAATTTCCTGCAAATCAAAGGCACAGCCATGGGCACTCGCATGGACCCTTCCTACGCCAACCTTTTCATGGGACGCCTGGAGACCCAATACCTCACAAATCTTTCACCTGGCTTCGCTATATCGACTATATTTTCTTGATCTGGACCTACGGACAAGAGTCTCTGGAAACATTTCTGCAAAACCTCAACTGCACCTTTCCCGTCAAGTTCACCTGGTCCTTCTCAAGAGAACACGTAACTTTCCTTGATGTGGATGTCTGGCTCAAAAACAACCGACTTGAGACAGGCTTTCACATTAAACCTACCAACAGTATGCAGTATCTCCATTTCAACAGCTCCCAACCATACCATACCAAACGCTCTCTTCCATACGCTCTTGTCCGGGACTTCCGCATCTGTTCCACTGATGACCTGCTCCTTAACTACTTCAGTACCCTCTCCTCAGTTCTCACTGACCGTGGATATCCCAAACACCTCATCCATAAACAACTGGACCGTGCCCGTAATCACCCTAACTCCAACCGACCTCCCCGCGAAGCTCCCTCCGCTCCCAATCTTCTCACCCAGTACCACCCCTGCCTTCAGGCCCTCCAAAAGCTCCTCAAACTGGCACACCCCATACTCACTGCGTCACCTGAAACTAAAAGTTTTCACGTCGTGTCCCAAAATAGTCTACCGCAGACCTCCGAATCTCAACACAATTCTCACGAGAACAAGACCAATTCTTCCCCCCCCCCAACCTAGCAAGTGCAGTAGAACCTGCTGCAAAACCTATCCTATTTTTGATCCCAGTCTTTCCTTCGTACATCCTGTCACTCACAAGACGTACTCTTTCAGACACTACGGTAGTTGCATATCATCCAACCTCGTTTATCTCCTACTCTGTAAAATATGTTCCGCCTTCTACGTTGGCGAATCTCAAAATCCTCTAACATTCCGCATCAACAACCATCGCCATTCCTCCAAATCTCAACTTCCGCACCTTCCCATACCCGAACACACTTCTTATCACGGCTGCACCGTTGACGAAACTTTTCGAGTCAGAATCCTGAAAGTCCTGAACCCTGACTTCTGCCTCAGTAAGAAAGATATGGGAGCAGACGTACATCTCCATCCTTTCCGCCAACCATAAACCCACAGGTGCCTGTAACTCTTTGCAACGCAGTGCCGTGTTCTTCCTTGTTCCGTCTCTAGTTGCACTTTTATTTTATTCTATTTTTCTATACTGTTTCTTTGTTCTCCCCTTCATTTTCAACATTACTGTTATTATTATTATTATTCTCCCCTCCCTTCCGATTCTTTACCCTCTTATTTCTTCAGGAAGCCCCTTACCTGCTCCTAGTAACCTTTGCACTTTCTTCTCCACTTAGTGTTTTCTCCGACCCATCTAGTCATTTTCCCGCCTCCATAACCTGGCCACACTGTCACCCAGCATCATGGGCAATATGGCGTTTCCATAACACCACTCCCACACCTGTCCGCTCTGTCCATTTTCCTTCCTACCAGTTGAAAACGCAATTGCGAAACGTACTAATTTTCTATAGTGTTTGTGAAGTTCGTGTGCTCAAGATTTAACTATGTAAGTATCCTTTTTTTCTACCTTGTTTACCATCGTGTACATATAAGGTAAATTTATGATAAAAGTAAGGAAAATACTTACAGAGCTTATTTGTTCCGTAGAAAAATAAACGCACACACGTACACAACATTAATATTTACATAGTTTTTTTCCAATATTTCGGTAACAATATCGTAAACTTGCTGTAGATGAAGAGAGGCGCACACACGTGGATAGAACAAAAGACTCGGACAACAGTAGCGACACGTAGCGGACAGCATATTGTATGGAGAATAGTTGACTGCTAAATGGCACGTGGAACAATTGACAACTGTACAGCGTGTAAGTACTGGATAGGATTGTGCAAGGAAAAGTGTTGAAAATGTAGAGAAAAGGATTAGAGTTATATAAGGTTAAGTCCAGACGGCGTGTTGAGGTGTTGGTCGTAGGGGGTAAAATGTGGATATGGCAACCAGGTATAATAGGTCAAAATTGGTGTGATGAGAATCGGTGTATAAGGAGACTGGGGCATCTGGTTTGTTAATAATGCAAATGTGGCGATGGTTATTAACACGAATGTTGAGAGGCCCTCTTGTTTCCCCCACATAAAAGGCATCATAAAACTTGCAGGTTAGGATGTATATAAGATTAGATGTGTGGCATGTACCCTTGGGATTTAGGGTGTACCGGCCATTAGCAGTATTGATAGTGATTGTGGGAGAAGTGATGAAAATGGAGTATACCTTACATCTGGGTCTCTTGCATGTATGGGCGCCGGCTTGGGGTGGTAGCAAGGAGGAATTCGTACGAACCAAGATGTTTCTAAGATTAGGTGGATGTTGAAAAACTAATCTAGGTTTGGTGGGGAATACTGATTTTGTGTCTGGGTCGGATTAGAGAATGTCGAAATGAGAATGTAGGATTTGCTTGATCTTGGTTAGTTTAGGATGGAATTGGATGATTAGGGCAGGTGGGTTGGGGGTTTGAGCGGGTTGAATATGTGAGGATGCACGGCGAATCTGTTTAGTTACAAGGTTAGGTGGGTACGTTGGTTGTAAGTTTCAGTAGCAGAGGTGGCGGAATTCAAGCGTTGTCTTCTAAGTGCAAGGGAGAAAGGAATCGCTTTCTTGGTGTGGTAAGGATGGGAACTTGAGTAGTGTAAATACTGCATGTGGTTGGTAGGTTTTATGTGAACGGAAGTATTGAGGATGTTGTTTTGTAAAGTGATGTCCACGCCAAGGAATGTGACTCTTTTGTTAGAAATGGACCAAGTGAACTGGACAACACGGAATTGGTTCAGCTGTTCTAGGAATATGTTGAGACTGGTTTCACCATGACTCCATATCATCCAAGAACCTTATTCAAGTAGTTGGGTCAAGGGCTGAGTTTGTAGATATCATGATCAAGCTTGTCCATAAACAAATTTGCGTAAGAAGGTGCCATTCTCGTACCCATGGCTGTGCCTCGGATCTGAAGGTAGTGTTTGTCGTCAAAGGTGAAGTTGTTTATTTTTCCACGGAACATACACGCTGTATCTTCCTTACTTTTTATCATAAATTTACCTTAAATTGCCCTTCCGGATTTCCTCTGTAATCTCCGCTCCCAATCCGTCTGGTCAGCGTGGGAGCAGTAGACCAACTGCTCCCTCCGCGGAGAGGCCTCACCCACTAGTGGATTGAATATGGCTGTGATTTAGTGATTTATTTATATAAGATGGTAAACAAGGTAGAAAAAAGGATATATCTGGTGTAGTAAAAAGTAATCCATTATTTTGCCAATAGATGGCTTCAGTGATCTGTATCTCGCGTTGTATAAGTCCGATCGGGTTCAACGAGATGGCGTTCAAACGATGAGATTGCGTACTACAAACACTGTTCAGATAGTTGTGATGAGTTGACTCAGTGTTGTGTGAGCGCGCGTCAAAATGGACACTAGCAAAGAGAAAATACGCTATATTTTACAGTTTTTCTTCGATAAAGGCGAAAACGCAAGCCAGGCGGCTGCAAATGTGAATAGTGTTTATGGTCCTGATACTGTAACAGCCAATCACGCGCAATTTTGGTTTCGTCGATTCCGTGCCGGTAATTTTGACGTCAAAGATGTACCACGCACTGGAAGGCCAAGTGTCGAAAATGTCGATAAAATCATGGACATTGTCGCGTCCGACCGTCATGTAAGCACTGTTTCGATTGCCCAAGAGCTAAACATTGCACAAAAAACCGTGTGGAACCATTTGCAATAGGCTGGATACACAAAGAAGCTTGGTGTATGGGTGCCACACGAGTTAACGCAAAAAAACCTCATGGACCGAATTTCCATCTGTGAATCGCTGCTGAATCGCAACAAAAGCGACCCATTTCTGAAGCGGTTGGTGACTGGTGATGAAAAGTGGATCACTTACGACAACGTCACGCGAAAACGGTCGTGGTCGAAGCGCGGTGCGCCGGCGCAAACGGTGCCCAAGCCAGGATTGACGGCCAGGAAGGTTTTGCTGTGTGTTTGGTGGGATTGGCATGGAATTATCTACTATGAGCTGCTCCCCTACGGCCAAACCCTTAACTCGGAACTATACTGTCAACAATTGGACCGTCTGAAGGCAGCAATCGCCCAGAAGCG
>JAGDQP010009317.1:0-10367 GCA_022664845.1 Lepisma saccharinum
GTTTTTTGTGCAATGTTTAGCTCTTGGGCAATCGAAACAGTGCTTACATGACGGTCGGACGCGACAATGTCCATGATTTTATCGACATTTTCGACACTTGGCCTTCCAGTGCGTGGTACATCTTTGACGTCAAAATTACCGGAACGGAATCGACGAAACCAAAATCGCGCGTGATTGGCTGTTACAGTATCAGGACCATAAACACTATTCACATTTGCAGCCGCCTGGCTTGCGTTTTCGCCTTTATCGAAGAAAAACTGTAAAATATAGCGTATTTTCTCTTTGCTAGTGTCCATTTTGACGCGCGCTCACACAACACTGAGTCAACTCATCACAACTATCTGAACAGTGTTTGTAGTACGCAATCTCATCGTTTGAACGCCATCTCGTTGAACCCGATCGGACTTATACAACGCGAGATACAGATCACTGAAGCCATCTATTGGCAAAATAATGGATTACTTTTTACTACACCAGATATATATATATATATATATATATATATGTGAGGAACATCATTTCTCTGCATCCTTTTTTGTAGCTTGTACAAACTTTTGAACTTCACCAATAGATGTCCCTAGTTTTATCTTTATTTAAAAAAAATCACATCACATCTGCACTATGCATAAAACAATACAATGAGTGTCAAAATTATTTGCTCCTAATAACTACTCAAACAAAAGTTGATGACGCAAGGAAATGCAAAAATATTGACAACAATGTGAACAAGAAAAAGACAGCAGCTGGTAAAGCACTTGAACAAGTTTCAATTCAAATATCTTTTGTTCCCGATAAAAACTGCAGAAACAACACATGTACTTTCACATCTCCAATTTCTTGTATTAAATTGAAATTTTCAGCATTAAATTAACAGAGAAGTTGTCGTGGAAAATGTATGATTTCTGCACCAAACGAATTATATAGGAATTCTATATGCATGTAAGCCTAACTCAAAACCTTCAAAAAATACCATGTGTCGGTTTTCTGATGAATTAGGTTTTACACGGCTCAATCGGTACAGGAACTTTATCTCCTGGCAAATCCACCAGTTAGCGTTGCGATAAACTAGCTGCGAGCCAGTAGATCGCGTATACTAAAAAAAAATCTAACCTGACTTTCATAACCTAATCTAACTTATGGTTAGTCAACATTATAAAATTTGAAAATGCGTATAAGTTAATATATACATTTAGTTATTTTCTTTATTTAAAAAGAATGTTACCTCGCCGGGAGTCGAGCACAGGTTACTCTGATAAGTATCCGATGTCTTAACCACTATACCAAGCCATCAACTCCCTAGTTGCTGCTTGTCAGTGTTCCTTATGCAGTACTGCTTCACGATACGCACGCACACGAGCCAAAACTGATGATGACTTCCGGGCTGAAGTTCCTGTATCGACTGAGTCCTGGTTTTTCTTACTTTCAAATGCGACTTGCATCTCTTGGCTTCAAGATCCTGAAATAATATCGTGAGCAAAAACATTTGTTCAAATTTAGACCATTTTTCTTTGCTGAACCTTAGTTCACCGACTGGTAAATATGCTCGATTGCTGTGCATGTGATCCTGGGTTCAAATTCGGTGAGGAGGGTGTCCATTGAACGGAGTAAATAGCTTTATTTAGTTTACATGGTAGGATTTTTAAAAAATCCCATGAATGAGCTATTGTGAAGAGATCCATTGTACACGTATATGTAACATAAATTTCACCCAACAACTACAGTGATTTTCTGAATATTCTTGGAATTGATTAATACCACAAAGCAGAAAACAAAAGCCTAGATTACAAATACAGTACTCATGAGGTTTAATAATACTGACGAGCTTCCCATGCTATCTCATTAGATAATATCAATAGATGTCCATGTGACAGTTTAACCACATAATTAAAGGAAACAAACATACAGTACGCACTATCTAATTTCATGATTGAAAATGGATGGACAAAAAAACAATAAATTATCCCCGGTAAATTTTCTTTGCAAAAAGCAGAACTAACCATTAAAAAATACGTTATATAATATTAAATATTATAAGGGAAAACAAGAGTTTTGTTTCTATTAAACAACCGCTAGGTACTAATATTCTCACGCATATAAATGTAACAAGATCATAACCAAATGTTTATCAACTTTGTTTTAAAAAAATAAACCATGTATATAATGAATAAAACACGCGTTGTTTGGCGTGTTGTTTACGGTAATACTTCATTATGAGTAGAGATCAATATATGAAATCTCCGTGTATTTATGTTTTATCCATACGCAATATACATATTTTTACTGTATGAGAGCGAACCAATGAAACAGGCGAACAAGTTTATTATTACTGTATGTATATGTTAAAAGTATGTATCTAAAATGAAGTAAAAATTATCTGAACAATGGTGAATTGTAAATACCGCTTATTGTTGAAGAATATGAGAATTGTTGACGAATCAATCGTTGCGATTCATATCGTTGATTTCATTTAATGACTGAACCAGTGGCGAACGCAGAGAGGGGGCGGGGGGTCAATTCCTCCTCAAAGATTTATTTTTATTTTTATAGTAATACTAGATGATTTCCCGCCCGTTAGTGCTGAGTCTAGAGGTCGAATCGAAAAAATAACTTCTTTATCCTGAAATAAATACTAGCCCATAACCATGTTGCGTTTGACTGGTTGAAGAACACTTTAGGATGTGGATAAAAAAAAAACATTTTGCACCAAAAAGTAAAAAAAAAAAGATGTATAAATTAAAAAAACATGGGGCGCGTCAATTGAAGAATTTATAAAGTTACTGTATATGAGAGTGCACCCCATGTTCTCTTTTTAGCCATCCACAAACATTTTTTTTTACTTTTTAGTACGAATTGTTTTATTTTGTTTTTTTAAAAAGAAAAGTGTGTTTTAAAGTTTTTTTTTTTAAGATTTTAACAATTTATAGTAGAAAAAGCTTCGATTTGCTTCCAGGGAAATCTAATTTATGATGCAATATCCATTTTAAGGGATACCGGTGTCATATTCCAGGATAAAACTTAACGATTTGAGGGGATTATGATAAATTTATACGTAAAAAAAATCACTTCGCGAGATAATACTCGCCTGTGCCCCCTCCTCACGAAAATCCTGGATCCACCACTGGACTGAACTGTCTATAAAATGTTCAAATTGGTAAGTCTAGCTGTAAAATTGGGTACATAACATTAAATTTTCTCAAGAAAATTGATCCAAAAACACATACTGAGGATAAAAAAGAGCGGTAGATGGCCACAGCGGCCAGCAAAATTTAAGTGTTTAATTTAACATAGATTTTCACACATTTTTAAGAACATGGCTTCATCACGTTCTTCAAAATAAAATTGGAAAGGTCTTACTTGACAGTAGCCTCTTATGCATACTGCATGGCATTGTGAGACTGCACAAGTATAGGCTTCGCGAAGTTTTTTATTGACATAATGTATATTATAAACTTTGTAATAACTTTCTTAAGGAAGAAAAAAATCCTTAGAACGTCCTTACTTATGAACGTTCATAGTGACATGCATTATAATGAAGGGTTATTGAGTCGAACGAACAGGATAAAACTCCTAGAAATATGTGTAAATACTGTTAAATTTAAGACTTATTTTGCCTCTTAAATTAGACAAAAAAACGCATATTTCCTAATAGAAACTTCAATTTCATCCTTCCTCAAAGCCACGAGGTAGAGCGGTCGGAAGAGCGCTTATTTGCTAATCGAGAGGACCCGGGTTGGATTTACGGTGCTTAAAAATTCTGACTGAAATTTGCCTTGGTTTTCTTCCGTCACACCAGGCTGCGATGGTGCCTTGAATAAGAACAGGGACAATTTCTTCCCAACTCGTTCCCCTTGCAAATCTATCCAGTGTAAACTGGGCGGAATCTGAAGATCGTTGAATAAATAATCATTTTAATACTGTATATTGAAAGCTAGTAAGCAATGCATTTCTTATGTAATTGGACCTTGTGACCGTAACGATGTAATGGTGTATACTAGGATAAGAATTTGGGTTGATCGTGAAACAAGATACTCTACCAACAAATAAACAATTTTGGAACTACGCTCACTTCATTGAGAAAAAGGAATTTAGAAAAAAAAGAAAGAAAATTTTACAGAATTGAAAGACTATAAGGTTTATTGACCCAAGGAATTTCCCTATCAGAAACAAGAAACTATCTGTAATTTTATATATAAATGATCGTGTATATCTTTGTAAAGAATTACAAAGAGACTGCCACGAGATATGCGGAGCAATACGAACCGAGCGGCCCGAGCTAAGTATGAAAAGTACTGGGCTTCGCATTCGGGAGATTCTTGGTTCGGTAATTGTCTACTATCCTGACAGATTTTCCTCAGTTATACCAAGTAAATACTGTGATGGTACCTTAAACCTTGCTTCTGGCTGACAGCTTCTTCTACTCTATACCGGTCTGAGCCCTAGATACCTAAAGGCCATGAATAAATTCAAAAATCGATAGCCAAGTGGAGAACTGAACTATAATTAAACCCGTTACCCATTTGGTGACACATAAAAATTTATATCTTAAAAATTAAGAGTCTTCAATACCTTTGAGGCCAATTTTTGCTGTTTTTCTAGATTTACTCAAAAACTAATCGTTTTATCGAAAAAATGAAAGTAAGAAAGAGAACAATTACTATGTCTTGTATCTGGAATGAAAGAACTCACTATTTTCTGAAGTGTAATGGGGTTGTTCACTGCCAAACTTTTCCGATGGTGGCAGCACCAGCACTCTCACCCTTCGCTTTCCGCTTCTATTTTGTTCTTCCATAAGAATAGCACTGCAGGAACAAAGTTTTATTTATATTTTTTCTTTAAATATTATTTTATTGTATTGACGTTTAATTATCACGTTCAAATTATGAAGAGAAACATTTCAAGAATCCTTTTTCCAGCCAAGAATGGCTTCTGAATACTCAACCTTGACTCTAAAATCTCTTAAAGAAAAATTGAGCAGACGAGGTTCTCTGATTGTAATGTAGCTTTGATGAAATGTTGAGTCGAGATTACGAGGGCAATGGTGGTCACCCATAAACAACGTTAACCGTGACTACGAAAACTCGTTTCTTCTCCGTACACAAATTGTGTATTACTAGTAACTGTTCTCTATTTCCCTTTTTTTAGTATATAGAAAGAGTTTTACACAGCGACAAGCGCTCAATGGTTACCTAGCACTCTAGCGGTAGGGGCTATGAAAATGCGATATTATTCTGTAGTTCACATATTAATTTTAACACCTTTATATGAGTAGAGGCAATAGCGAACAGGGTTATCTCCCAGGGTTTTATTTAGGGGATTGAAGTAGAGTTGGAAAAAATTCAGTCAATTTTAAACCGTAAACATTCTTTAATTGGAAAGTGTGCTTTAGAATTTAAGGGTGACACCTTCCTTTTTTAAGAGGGATATAGCAGAAGCGAAGTATCAATTTGGATGTAATTATATCCCCGTTCACCCTTTGTGTTACACAAGAGTTTATATTATAAACGCCACATTATAAAGCACTATTAAATGAGGAAATTTACTTACGAGTCCATTTTTACATTACAAACTTATAATTTTCTCCGCGTAACTTAAAGATCCACTATCGATTTTGTTCATCTGTTAGTGCTGTACGCAAATGTACTTGTGCACGCCCTTATACATTATGTGCAGAGTCAATACAAACATTATCAAAAGTGTATGTTATGTACACTGATTCTGTCAACCAGCATGTGGGGGGGGGGGGGAAGGTCACCTCCTAAATTCTCGAGTATACCCCAACTGAAAATTATTTACGGTCAAAAATTGATAGAAACCATGCAAAATTCCACTTACACCCCTCCCAAGTTTGACTTCACACCCCATCCAAACTGAAAATCCTGGTGGAATCGACAATGTCGACAATAGTATAGTAGCCGTTTGGTGTGAGACGTCAGGCAAGTGTCTCCAAAGTTCTGGGATCGAACGCCGACTGGGACATGGATGCTTGTGGATTTTAAATACCTAACAGCTAACGCAATCGAGCTGGGCAGAAGTAATTAGTTACTAAAATGGCTCAAAATACATAATTTGCTAAAGATTTAGAACTCCACCGTTCCCTTTGTTCGATTATGTCCCTGCTCATAACTGTCAATTTCACTACCCCTTCCTCTTCGGTATCTATTGGGTTTACATTTCCTTATAAGAAATAATAGTTTGTAGAGAACAGTAATACACAATTTGAGCGGTAATCACAATAACGTGGTTTTGTTCCAAATATTGTGATTGGATTCGGCATTTCCTCTGAACATTTAACGAAATTATGCATTGCACAAGAGATATCACTGGTGAGGAAAACGATTACCTAGTCCTATAGAAACCATATAGGGTATATATGTACTCAAGCTTTTCGGGGGTAACGTTCCCCACATGGGAGTTGGCAGAACCACTGCACATAACATACACTCTCGGTAATTTTGTATTGTTTCTACACATAATGTATAAAAGCATGTACAAGTATATTTGCGTAAAGCACTAACAGAAGAACAAAATCGCTAATGGGTCTTTAAGTTATACGGAGGATATGAGCTATGAATATCTAATGTTATTTTTAACATTGGACTCGTAAGCAAATTTACTCATTTAATAGTGTTTTACAATGTAAGTGCACGGGATATAAGTACATCAAAATTGAAATTTCGCTATCAGGATTCTGCTATATCCCCCCCCCCCAAAGGTGAGTGTCACCCTCAAATTCTCAAACACACCTTCCAATTAAAAAAATGTTTACGGTTTAAAATTGACTGAATTGTTTCCAATTCTATACTTGAATCCAATAAATAAAATCGTGGGAGATAAACCTGTTCGCTATTGCCCCTACTCATATAAAAATGTTAAAATTCATACATGAATTACCGGATAATATCAAATTCTCATAGCCCCTACTACTAGAGTGCTAGGTAACCATTGAGCGTATGTCGCTGTGTATAACCCTTTTTCTATATACTAAAAAAAAGGGGCAATAGAGAACAGTACCGGTAATACACAATTTGTGTACGGAGAAGAAACGAGTTTTCGTAGTCACGGTTAAAGTTGTTTATGGGTGGCCACCTACAATTAGCTTTCACTTAACAACCCCAATTAACTAAAATGTTATTAAGCTAATTATTCTTTACAAAATAGTGAGAACTGATAGCTCTCTCATTATAAACACAAGACACAATAATAGAATTATTTCTTACTTTTCACTTTTTCGATAAAACGATTTGATTTTAAGTAAATCTAGAAAAAACAGCAAAAATTAGCCTTAAAGGTATTGAAGACTCTTAAGGAAAACCCGATGACAACGTATTACATTCTTATAAAGGAGACTAGCACGAATTCTTTATATTGAGAAAGGGAACCAAATGAAAAGGACCTGCCACTCGTCAATAGAAAAACCAGCACAATCGTCAGACAAGATGGTGGACGTGAACATAGTATGAACTAGCAACTGATTTCCAGTGCCATTTCTTGGAGAGTGACTATACGTTTGCTTAATTAATTCTGGCCACCGAAAACTACAAGGTGTATGATTCAGAGGACAGAGTTACTTATGACTACAAAAACACAACAGAAGAGAAACACGAATAATAGAGAATATCTGAACAAAGACAAGAAAGAGAGCATCATATAATAATAATAAATCATCCTAAGGCACATCCAGAAACAGAGAGGAAGTAGCTTTCCACTATCTATCTACTCTTTTTGTTACAAAATCAGAAAGTTTTCCTTGTTAACGAAGATAGAGCGAGACTAGTAGAGATTCGGAAGTTATTTAGTGATTGTACGTGCCCGCTAGAATTTATTGTACAGAGCAAAACCCTCTCGTGCCCCCCCCCCTCCTAAAAAGAAAAGGCTAAAGGGGCCAGCTATATTAAGGGGAAAGCAAAAAGAAAGGCTAACACAGGGGTCGGTCGGTTAGCTTTCAAGGCTCTTTTTTTGAGGCATTCCAATTCTTTCTCTTCTTCCTCTTGCTTTTTTCTGTATCTTCTTCTCTTCCTCTTTTCCTTCTGCAACCCGCTATACACCACTGTGAAATCTCTCTATATCTTTTCCCGTCTTCTTTTCGTGTAACTCCGCGAATGAGGATTTATTTCTGATGTTCTGCTCTTCCACACGAGGGACAAATTTAGATCAGTCCTTCTTTCTTCGTAACGTAGAAGCTTTTTGCAGTCCATTTTTCGTTCTCTTCCATTGAGAGGGAAAGAGAGAGAGAGAGAGAAAGAATCAGCTAACGGGTTCAGAGTATAGATTACATTAAGGGAAGGAAAATCTACTTCCCTGTTATGAGAACTGTAGTGATTTACACGAGACAAGAGAAGAAAAAAACTGAAAGAAATAGCTAAACTAAGAACATAAGCGAGCGACAACTCGAAAAAAGTTCTTTGAATTAGATCTCATACACACATTCAACTCACAGAGACATTTAGACGGCTGTAGATAAGTTCCTAGATTACATTTATCAATTTAATTAGAGGCATATTTTACTTTTGTACAGTCTAGGACGTAAGAAAAAGACTGGAGTTTCCTCTGAACCATCAGAAACTGAAAACAGACAAGAACGGCCGAATGGTTAACATTATTCGCTTCTGGTACACGTAGTCGTGGGTTCAAACCCGTTTGAGGAATATTGAGCGCAGTGGTTTGATTGGAGTTCACTGAAACGAACACTGTAGATCTCATCTTTAGAAATTTGCAACTTTACCAGGTGTGTAAAGATGAAACCGGAATTTGTGCATAGACGGCGTTAGTTGTCACTGTGGTTACCGTAAAACTGCGTCCTTGGCGCCACTTGCTTGTTTTGACTGCTGATAACGATTTGCAACTCACAACCAGACAAGTTTGATGTCATTGTGTGGTGTTTAATAGCATTGAACATGGTGCAATTTGTACCTACAAACTACGATGTGCGGACAGCATTGATTTTTTGTTACCATTTGAAGAAAACTGCTGCAGAATCGCATCGCATGCTTGTCGAAGCTTACCGTGATCATGCTCTTAGTAAGTCACAGTTCTATGCGTGGTTTAAAAAATTTAAAAGTGGCGATTTTGACGTGAGAAACGAAGAATGTGGAAGACCACCGGAAACGTTTGCAGACAGCGAATTGCAAGCTTTGTTGGATGAGGATGACGCTCAAACGCAACAACAACTAGCGGAGCAATTAAATGTGACACATGAAGCAGTTTCCATACGTTTAAAAGTTATGGGCAAGATTCAGAAGGTTGGAAAATGGGTTCCACATGCATTGACTGAACGACAACAAGAAAACCGAAAAACAACTTGCGAAATTCTGCTCGCCAGGTACAAAAGGAAATCATTTCTCCATCGAAATGTGACTGGTGAAGAATGTGGATCTATTTCGAGAATTATAAGCGTAAAAGATCATGGGTAACTCCAGGAGAACCGGCGACATCGACTGCAAGACCAAATCGCTATGGACGGAAGACAGTGCTTTATGTTTGGTGGGATCAGAAGGGAGTGATCTATTATGAACTGCTGAAACCTGGCGAAACCGTTAATAGCCAACGTTACTGACAACAAATGATCGATTTGCATCAAGCTTTGCGTGAAAAACGACCAAAATATGACCAAAGACAACATAAAGTGATTGTGCTTGAATAATGCACCCTCCCACACAGCAAAACCGGTCAAGGAAACGATTGCGCCGTTTGGCTGGGAAATTCTTCCGCATGCTGCTTACTCACCAGACTTGGCGGCTTCCTATTTTCACTTATTTACATCCATGGGACACGCACTTGCTGACTAGCACTTCACATCTTACGAAAATGTACGAAAATGGCTTGATGACTGATTTGCAGCACAAGAGGCACAGTTTTTTTGGGGGGTCTGGCATCCACACATTGCCGGAACGATAGCAGAAATGTATCGCTAGCGATGGCCAATACTTCGAATAAAATAGTTCTTAACATTGTCATCCAATCACTGTCTTTTCTGTACATAAATCCCGGTTTCATGTTTACGCACCAGGTATTTAGCCCTGAATGAGTGGACATTTCTTGTAATACTGTGAGTAACACGTAATGGATAAATTAAATTTGTTTATATTTCCATTGACGGATAGAAACTTATGATTGACAATTGTTATGAAGTTAGCGGGATGACTGCAATGCTTCACGTTATAGAATTAACAACGTAGAAAGTTTGTTCAAACTTCAATTTTACTTCAGCTTATGTTATGTTTAGCATAGCAAGTTTTTCGAACTTCAACTTTACTTCAGCTTAAGTTATGTTCAGCGTAGTTATTTTCACACTTCAGCATAACAAATCGTTCAAACTTCAATTTTACTTTAGCTTAACTTAATCTAAAGTAAAATTGAAGTTTGAACAA
>JAGDQP010009317.1:10467-59679 GCA_022664845.1 Lepisma saccharinum
TTGTTCAAACTTCAATTTTACTTTAGATTAAGTTAAGCTAAAGTAAAATTGAAGTTTGAACGATTTGTTATGCTGAAGTGTGAAAATAACTACGCTGAACATAACTTAAGCTGAAGTAAAGTTGAAGTTTGAACAAATTTTCTATGTTCAGCGTAAAAAATCTGTTCAAACATAAAGATTATTCTAGTTTAAGGTATATTCCTGAAATGAGAACGGGATACGTTTCTGGACTTAAGAGTATATACCTACACTACTTTTGTGTCCCATTTGTGTGATTTTGTTTTATTTGCTCCCAAAGTAAATATGTGTATAGAAAAACTGAAAATTTACAAGGAATTCTAAAGATTATTTCCTATATTTAGAAAAAGAAAACAATATTTAGTTATATTCTTAAGGCACTACATTCTCATTACGCACGTAGGTATGACTGAAAGAAAAGAACATGTGAAACCAAACTACATATAAATATTCTTGAAAATTATGTGTTGATATGTGAAATACTGGTCTACACGCTTTACTTTTCGAGTATTAATAGGTATTTTAAGACTTGTTTGTTGCTCTAATTTCAAATTTGAAAATCGTTCTTGTCAATTGCATGCAGTTTTTTTTTTCGTGGAAACTGCATAAGTGTAGTTATTACATTTTGGTTATAGCTGCAGTTTGAAAAAATATATATAGGGAAAATTAATTTTGCTCTAATTTTAGCGTTAAGGACACTATTGGTCTATTTCAGCATTCAACAACAATGTTCCCCACAATTCTCCACAAAAATTGAGAGATTCTCAAATCCAGAAAAATCGTGAAATATCAAGACGCTAAAAGCCAAGAATTTAATTGAAGAAAGACAGTTAGTAATGCAGGTCTGCTATTCAAAATCTTCTGGCAAATATAGATGTTAATTATAAAAACGGCGGATTTGTTTTATATATATACTGTATATCTTCAAGAGTTCAGATGTTAATATTATTACTATTTACTTTAGTGTCCATTAAGTTCTTCCAAGAGAATTTGAGTAATATCAGCGAGGAACACTGTGAAATATTAATTCACCAAATTACAAGGAACATTAAAACGAGCACCGAAGTAGAGGAAATATCGATATGGTGTTCCACGTTAAAAGGAAATGTTAAACTGATAGAAATACACCTAAAGTGAACGCGCGAAGATTTTACCGTAGTTGGTAAACAATTTCTCTGGATTCACATCTGAAGAATCCTGGAAAGCTCTATTCTACTGTTTTTCTTCATTTAGTAGAATTGTACGAAACTTTATGTGACAGACTCAATTTGAGTTAGTTCCTAAAATTAGCGGCAAAAGTTAATTCTAAAGTACCTGGTTTGAGAGAGAGATAAAGCGTTAAATGATCAGAATTCCTTTCAGGAAAAATAGTCCTGAACGACCCTCGTAAATTGCAATAATGACAACGATAATGCAGACTTTTCTAAGAATTGTTAACACAGAGATTTAACTTGTAGAATACATTTTTCGCAAAGCACTATTGCAGTTACCTAGTTCCCGTCCACTATATTCCATGCAGTTTGAAATAATAAACATATCAAAATAATTCGATAGAAATTTCACTCATATTTTCCGTTCCTCTCGTTCTGAACCAGTAAACTTTTTTCCCGCATTGTGATAGAAAAAGTAAATTTGAATATTACAGTAATTATCCAATTTTCTTTGATGTTTTTCCATTGATTAACATTTTAACCAAACATAAAAAGGAAGAAAAAAAACTTTATGGCTTTGACCATTCAGAGAGTAATAATTTTGTAATTACGGAAGCAGCCCGCCGATTCACATTTACAAGTACATAGTAAAATGTTTTTGGTAGTTGTTGGTTGGTTGGGGTGGGTGGGGGGTTGGGGAATGGTGTTCGGTTTGCTGTAGAGTAGCTTGTCCGTACAGAAAAACACGGTTTTTTAATTATTAATTATTAACGGTACCAGATTAATGTGAAGCGATGGTTAGTTAGAATGTCGGAAACAGATTTTCTTTGTGCGTTCAATATGCAGCAATCAGGGTGCATTGGGAAAGCTGAGAACTATTAGTTGAGAAAGTCCATTAAAAGGTCAAATATCAAAAAGTATAGCACTGAGCGTAAATATCCAATTCAACTAACAAACAGATGTGAAATGTGTCTGGGGATTTCTTTTTTATATATATTTCGACAATTCTCTTACATTTTCCATACCGGATTTGCATTGTTACCGGTATCTGCTATTGCATTTTTAGATTTATAAATAAAATATATACTAAGTGGACAAAATCAGTGGGATACCCAATAAGTAAGAAATTCTCTTCCCTCGAGCTTAGGTAAGAGTTGTTAACTCCAAGCATCGCTGTTCATCGTCTTCCTTTCAGCCCACAATTGCGATGAATATCTGCGTGAGTATTCTACAGGTGTTTAGATTTGGCGACTCGGCTGGCCAAGTCATTTAAGTGAACTAGAAGCGGAATAGATGCAGATAGTCATCAAGAAACAGTACTGGTCTACTATGTTTGTAGAAATTATGTACCAATAGATTTGTTGAGTCTGGGTCTCCGTTCCTTATGTAAACTCGAAATATCAGGAAATAGGTCACGTCTATATCAAAGAAACATTTGACAACTTCAATTTAAAGTATTATTTGTGTATTGTTTTATATACGTTGTACATTTTTTGTTCATTTATTCTATACGTAATAAACAACGAAAATCACAATTGGCCACCAATAATACATGTGGAGCTTCTATGAAACAGTTACATAAAACACTTGAGAAGAAAGCTTTTTCCCTTTGTGGCCTATATTTTCATTGAGAAAATGAGATACTGTTTATGTCGACAATAAATGTTTCTTTAAAGATGTCTCGAAACTTGAGTCACACTACAGGTGCTCAAATATGACTCGCATCATCAAAGATGACGTAGTATATAGACAAATAATGGCGTAAAGCGTGACAGCTTAGCAAATTATAATCAGACTTGTATCCAATACTTAGTTTGGAAGGAAGTTTACGATTGAGGTAGTGTCATACGCAGGGATTCTCTCATAAAATGTTTTATTATCACAGAACTTACACTGCGCAAAAGATTAAGATTATTTCATCTCTAAGCTGCATTCTCCAATCATGTATTACTTCGCTCAAATGCATGTATGACGTTGGTCTACAACTTTTGACAGTGATTTGCTACGCCGAAATATCTTGCGGTCATTATTTGTCAAGATATTACGTCATTTGTGTCGATACCTTACGGATCCGGGTACCCCGTTCCAAGATCCGGATACCCAGTTCCAAGAGCCGGATCCGCGTACTCGGTTCCAAGATCTCGATACGGATCCTCGGCTAACAGGATCCGGATCCGGGTACCCGGTTCTATGATTTGGTTCCGGTTCCGCGTACCTAATTCCATGACCTAGATCCAAATCTGAGTACCCGGTTCCAAAATCCGAATCTGGATCTTCGGTTCCAAGATCCAGTTCCGAGTACCCGGTTCTATGATTTGGTTCCGGTTCCGGGTACCTAATTCCACGATCTAGATCCAAATCTGAGTACCCGGTTCCAAAATCCGGATCTGGATCTTCGGTTCCAAGATCCAGTTCCGGATCCTCGAAGACAAGATTTGGATCCGGGTAGTAAGGATCCGGGTCCATGAGCTCATCTCTAATTCAAATTATGAACATCATTTTACAACACCCTGTATAATCATGAAATTGTACTATAACAGCTGTGTCCTGCCATAATTAAAAAATAACAGCTACTTACCGAGATGTTCAATGATTTTTTTCTAAATTCTTTTCTTGAATATGTGGTCGAGGTTACTCCTTAATTTTTCGCTAAAGTGTACACATAGATGTATTATTAATAAATAATATTTATTACATTAATATAATTCTAGGATGAAGCGAATTAGAGGTAAGGATTTCTCTTCCATTACTTTTAAAAAAATAGCACAAAAATCAAGCAAGAGATAGAGGTAGAAGTTAGCGTATCGTTTGACGGTGTTCACCTGAGGGAATATGGATTTGATAGGATAGGGGGTGAGGTATTTCCTAACATTTCAAACATGTCACAAATACGGAATTTTGTTTCAAATTACTATTCATTTTTTAAACAACGTACAACTTCTAGTTAAGCGATTTAGCTATTTTAAACAATGCAGGCATGACATTTCCATATGTTCCTGTCAATTAATTTTGGATTAGGGATACGCGGCATGGAGACGGGAGGAAAAAGTATTCAATTTTCCTTTCTATGGAATTTAAACATGTTATTATTTCTCTTTTGATGGTAAAAAATTATCTGAATCAATATTCAAACAGAGAATACTGCTTAATACACTGAAGTGCCACGTGTATTAGTACAGCCACCTAATAGGGTAAAAGGTTACTTTTTGTCGTGACTACCATCTTATTCATCACGGAATGGACTTCACAAGGTGTCTTAAGTTCCTCAGGTGTTACAAACCATGCATACTGAATGGAAATCCACAACTATCACAAGTGGTACATTTTGTGCACGAATATTGCTGTCCCCATAACCCAGAGATGCTACAAACATTACGTAGCTGACGTAAAGTCTCGGACTGTTGGTGGTCTTCTTAACTATGGGCTCCAGTATTAGTTTAATGATAAAAAAGAACATTGAAAAACGGACTTCAGACAAAAAGGAGAAAAGTGGCAATAAACGATAATAATAACAATTTGTTTTTATTATAAATATAAGACCGAGCGGCCGTAGCTTAGCTGGTAGAGTGTTGGCTTAGCATTCGGGAGGTCGTGAGTTCGATCCCAGCGACTGACCATCGTGATACGTTTTTCCAGTTCTTTTTTCAGTCACACCAGACAAATGACGGGATGGTACCTACTAACTAGGCCCTGGTCGACTACGTTCCACCAACCTTTACCCTACCACATCCCGACCTGAGCCTAATATGCCTAAAGGCCATAAATCAATTCAAAAAGTTATAATAAATGTATGAAGTTGAATCGAAAAATCTAGGACTGAACTGACTGATTATTGTTGTCTTATGGCTGTTGTGTATTACCGGTACTTTGCGTAAAGGACAATGCAAAGTGGTATTTGATGATCCGTGCTAAATAAATAAATAATAATAAGAGAATTGCTTGTGTTCTATGTATCTTCATTGATGATTAAACCGAGAACCACGTACACCAAAAACATGGATACTCTGGTCCTTCAAAAGATGGTGAAAAAACTCACAATGACTATAACTATGTTGACAAGCCATAAATAAAACGTATCTGAAACAGAAGTTCTATTATTATACCTAGGTGTACTATTAAACTAATAAAGAAAAATATTACAAACCAAATGATTGTTTTAAATTATACATAAACCAAAGAGGTCGTTAATGAAATGCACAACGGATACCCAAGGGCATTTTCCCAAAGTGCAGCTGAAATCAAAACTGATGCTTTGGTTTGCTTCGTACTTTGAAGAAAGCTAAGACTGCAAGTCGAAAAAAAAAAGTAGTCTTCCAAAATGTTCTAATGCGTTTCCAATATTTCCCTATCTTCCTCTCTCTCTCTCTCTCTCTCTCTCTCTCTCTCTCTCTCACACACACACACACACACACACACACACACACACACACACACACGCAGTTATTTTACATCACCATCACTGTTTCTGATTAGAACAGATGCAGCCGAATATGTATGATTTTTCTAACTCACTCTCTTTTTCTCTCTTTGTGGGTGGGTATGTCAGAATCAGTTCATTTATGTGTATAGGGGAAAGTTTCAATTTCAGGAAAAGAGTGCTTAGTTTTCTATTCAAACCTTACATTTTCGGCCTTTGCGCCCCTTTAAGGTATGTTAATAGTAACGTCTTAATAATAATAAAAAAGTAGGGGAAAATGAACAAATTTTGACAAGCAAGCACAACAACACTTAAAAATATCTATCCAATTAACTATTTGCTATTATTTTAGTCAAGGAATTTGCAAAACCCTAAATTAAGATGTCATAGCCCAAGATTTTAAATTTCTTATTTAAAACAAAAACGTTTAAAATTGTCGAATAGGTATTATCGTGGCCACTTTCCAAATTTTCATCACTACTCGTCATTTATTCGTTATATTAAAATGTCTACAGACTAAGGCCTCTAAAGGCATCCTTAAAAGTGAGTACCAAGTCCTCTTACCAAGCTCTAACCAATAAATAAAAGTTAAAATGTAACCGAAGAAAGGATGTAGCTCTTGGAACGGAAATACAATTATGAAAGGAGAAGCCTGTAAGAAGTTGAATTGTGATGTTCTGAAATATAAACGGGTTTAAGAAGTATAATGGGCCTAAACCAACTCTGTTTGCAAGTTGAGGCAAATTTCCATTTCAGCATTCCAAGTTGACACTGAATGTAGAATCGTCGAATTCGAAATAAACATGGCACATTTTTGTGCATTTTTAATACATTTTTTTGAAACTTGCAAATGAAATAAAATAAAATAAAATTGCAAATCAAATTGAATAGAAAAAATGAAATGTAAATAGTTTGTTGTTCAAAACCTAAAACACTATGCTGTTGTATCTTAACAGGGAAGGTGTCGGCCAGGGGTTAAGTGAAGGCATTTGCCTGGTGTGACTGAGGAAAAACCCTGGAGGAACCTCAGTCAGCCTTAAGAGCATTATTAAATAGAACTACAAGCATATTGCAGGATAACAATTTTATAAATTAGTACCTCCGGAAAGCAGGGGTACAATGAACACAATGTAGTCGAACTCGTCTCACCGCTCCCAACAACATAATGAAGGTCGTGAAATGTTTGGGTTTTCAATTTCCCTTATACTTGACGACAGAACACACACATATATTTTATAAATTAGCACACACACACCGTAAATTATAGGGGTGGTATCGCCATGATGTTGGTGTTAAACTTTTGCTATCACCCACTAGATTCTAGTATTTGGTGAACAGGCAACTTCCTGGCCCAATCCTATCAGATCTGAGAGATGACGTTCCTCGCTGAACACTTTTCCAAAAACAGAGAAGCGGAAGGTAGGAGTAAGAACATTGACTATCACCTAGACAGGCGATTTGAGCACTTACAGAAGCCATATCTCGAGTAGTGGCAAATACAATTAGAAGTATCGAAGCAGCTCGTTAGGGGTTAACTGGTTTAAGGCTTTAAGATGGGCTTGCCCTCAGAACATTGACTACAGAAATTCAGATCGAGAGAATTGTGCCTGATGAGCCCCGCAGTGGACTCCCCACAGACCCTGGATGACGAGGCCCTGAAGGCAGCCATAGAGAAGGACAGAGCCAAATGAGTTCAGCAAGCTCTTCACCACCGCAGATACCGAAAACTAAGGAATAGAAGGTAGGGAAAATTAAAAATAAATAATAAGTTTCTCGTACTTTATACACTGTAAAAAATTTACATCTTTCACAGTTCAAAAGTATTATTCAAATGAGAGAAATTTGGATTACTTTCTGCATAACTACTTGTTTGCTTTGGATTTTCTGGCAGAGGTTTTCCCAGATTTCGCCAGTTTCACCTGGCGAATGTCGGTATCATACCGAAAACTAAGGCCATGGCCACTATCACTCCAGTCCTGATCTGCGGAGAAGTACTCGCCTAGGGATGTCATCTTTCAGACATGTGACGGCCTTAAACCACATCTGTTTATTGAATCCATAGGAAGGAAAGAAATTGACACAAAAGAAAATCTTTAATAAAACCCTAATCATTCCACGTGCATTTTATGCGATTTAAGCAAATAACAATAGCTAGTACAGTAAAACCCCGCTATATCGCACCTCGTGCAGTTACTGTATTTTGTTATCACTTACAGTATAGTATTCGATTTACTTCAGTAAAAGAAAACAGTTTGATTATACCGTAAAACATGTCTCCGATACCACTACTGTATACCGAAGTTTTACTGTACTGTATTTGAGAGAGAGAGAGAGGGAGGGAGAGAGTGTGACGGATATTTAAGAAACAAGAAACATACAAATCGGACGTACTTTCTTAACGACTATACCGCCTTGTTCTTTATTTGTTCCTTAAGAAATAGCATTACCATCCTTTTGAAGAACACTGAATTTACAAGAACTCCTTGTATTTTTCTCCCCTCTTTCTGAAGGTATTTTTTGGGGGGAAAAATAAGAAAGAAACAGAAAGAAAGAAAGATGTAGGAAGCTTCTGTAGAGTGTCTCTTCGTGTGACGTCGGATACAATCAGACAATCCTGAGAGTTGCTCCAGCGAGAGATACATAGCTTCCCAAGAAGCTAATATTGTTAATGTACACCTCTTGGAGAAGTCTCGTGGGAGATCGTATCCTGTATATAGATGTCGTTCTCACTGAAGTCGCTCAGGAATACTTTACTGTTTTTTTTAGTCCTTCCTTCTTGTTGTTGCAGAAGATGGAAGAAGGATGAATCAGTTTCAAATAACCACAAGGTTTAAGATATTTCTATCCCCCTTCCCTCTCTCTCTGTCTCTTTGTGTGTGTGTGTGTGTTTATTATTACACACAGCGATCGTTCCCAGGTTATTATTACTCATGCATAACGATATAATAAAAAAGTGCATTAGTTTCTTTCAAGATTAGTAGAAAACAAATGGACGGACCCTACTCGGGAACTTTCAATATACAGGGTGCCCCTGAAATAATGGCGCAGACTTCGCACGGAACTTTCTATATACAGGGTGCCCCTGAAATAATGGCGCAGACTTTGCAAAGTGATTATTTCCATCAAAACAAGAAAAAAGTTCCTTTGAAGAAATTCCGAAATCTGATTAGTTTCGGAGTACAGGCGCTCAAAAGTATGGTAGCATCGTCACAAATTACGTCATAGCTTACAAGTAATAGTGTACGTGGTATCGGCTAGGCAAATCGCAGTCGCAGTATTACCTAATCCATCTTAGGCTATGATTATGATTGGCGAATACAGCTTAGAGGGGACTTCTATGCTTGCCCTATTAACAAATTAGTTCTTTCACAATGAAATTCTTACGTTGTGAAACCTGTCTGTGGTGATTTGTTAGCCAGAAACCGCGTTATTATGTGTAGAACTCTGACGTCGTTTGAGACTATTATACCGCCGTGATTTTCAACGCCTGAAGCTCCGAAACTAATCAGATTTCGGAATTTCTTTACAGTGAGCTTTTTCTTTGTTTTGACGCAAAAAATCACTACCTGAAGTTTGCACCATTATTTTCGGGACACCCTGTACATAACCGCCAGGATTCAGCAGCAAGGATGATCAATGTTTCGTTGGTATAAATGCGGCAAGACATTTCCAACGATACTTCCATCACCTTCCAATGTCCTGAGTTGAAAATTGTCTCCGTATCTCGGAACCCGCGCCTGTAAACTGGATGAATTATATGAGTTTGAAATAGTCTCGTTGAGACCTTTCAAACGACACCTCAACCAATACTTAGCCCTAGTAGTTTATAAGTTACAAACTTCCCCCTATCTTCAGACCGCCCCTGCGATATTTATGAACTATATGGGTTTGAGTTCGTCTTGCCGAGACCTTTTCCACGATACTTGAACCACTTTCCTAGGGCTAGTAGGGCTAGAGTTAAAAGTTGTCGAGAGACGGACAGAACGATTGTATAAGGCTTCACGGCACTTGCTGCTGAAGCCTGAAAATGTAATGCATTTACTTGTTCTTCATTAAATCACGCGGACAAACAGAGTTCTATTTCGGCTCGACTCAACTGTTTTAATGGTTCTTCTATACAACCAAATTCGCTGACTGATTATCTTTTAACTTGTAAAAACCCGTTTGTTCCCATTGTTTGCACATTTAATGCGTATAGAAGCGATCAAAACTTAACAGGTTTGATGTGTGCTAAAGATTCTTGGTTTTACTGTAAAGATGTAAAAAATAAACGATTTTTTTACAGCAGAAAACATTCGTGGTTCGAACATGCGCTGAGAATTCGAAATTAGTATTTTCAAGTAGTTCAGAAGGATGGGTAAAGCGACATGATGGAGTATATGGCTACTTCATTCAATCTCTCTGTTTCATCATTTCTATTATGAACAGAGCTGAAACAGGTCACCGGGTCTGTACTTAGGACTCAGTCCGATCCGGTGGCCCGATTTCAACCCCGTGAGACGCAAGGCAAAGCAGATTTTTAAATTATTTCATTGGGTTTGAACTGTATTCTTTCAGGGGTGACTGGAACCAGAGGTGTTAACCTCCAGAGCACGTAAATATGATTCCGAAAATTTTCACTTCGTTAAATTCTCAGACCGGGACAATCGGGTCAAGTTTCAGACCAGGTCACCAAAAGTGACCCAGTCTTAACTCTGATTATGAAACAAGAATCATATAAAACATAGAAGTATTATAATGAACCTGTTATTTGTCAAAATACTATTTTCTCTAAAAACCATAGAGACAAACAAAACAGGCAGAAATATGTTTCATGTGTAAACTAAGTTTAGACCTGATGCCTTAGTGAAACCAACGTGAATCCTTATATTGGAGAAAGCTAACCAAATAAAAAGAGCCTGCCGTTGTGAGTCACTAGATTAAAAACGCCCAAAACGCCCAAGGTCTCTGAGCCCAAATCTGAAATCTGTTTCTTTCTAACTACTTTCACTGAAGTGCTAGCGTAAATTCTGAAAAGTGACAAAGCTAAACAATATAAAAAGGACCTTCCTCTTTCAGAGTCACACCAGATTAGAAAAAAAGGTCACGCAAATCGAGATCACTTAATCCAACTCTCGAATGGCTTTCTCTCCACTCGCTTCGGTTGAGACATTAACATGCGTTAGTGACATATAAACAGACAACGTGAATTAGGAGACGACCCAAAGAGTTTATTTTCGGAATGCAACAATTTGTATTAGTTACGAACGAAGGTCTAAATATATCATTCACAAGTTTTAATTCTCTCTTAATATTCCTCATCAATTAAGTACAATAGTTAATACCATACCAAAACTAACAATGTCATTTTTGTTGTTGTCTTTTGTTTTGTTTTTTCAAAAAGGAGGGGCTGATGTAACGTTATCTTTACAGGCTGATAAGGAAGGCTATATTTAATACAGAACAATGAATTCACAAGAGCCTAATGAGAGTCCTTTTCTTGTTCTTACTGCGGTTAAACCCTATCATCCATCAAACTCTAAAAGAGACAGATGTCTAACAATGCTACGAACTTGTAACAACAAACGTACACGCAGTGGAACCAACAAGAAAATTTTCCCGGCGCAAAATGCAATTAGTTAACATCTCTCCCTCTCGCTTCCCCTGTCAACGTAATACAATAACTGTTAGAAAACACCTTAATGACGAAAGGAGAAAGCAGATGGAAACGAAGATTGATTTATGAACCACCCAGGTGTTACAAACTAACTCAAAGCATAAGGGTCATATTATCTCTTTAAGCGGTAGATTACTCACTAAGTTAAGTGGCAGACTAAGACAAGGGAGGGCGGAACGAAAAAAATTAGAGGCCATATTCGCTACCCTAAACTGAAAGTGCTCCAAACTTTAATTTCTATACTTGCTACAATTTCACGCAATCTGTCTGGATTTACGATTGCGCGCACACACACACAGCTTCAACGTCGGTAAAGGTGATGAACGAAGCCTGTACGTAAAAAGACGAAAGAGGAAAAAATGTATACCAAGAGATATCGTAGTGGGGATGTGAAGCAGGAACGAATCTTAGGATATTAACTCTCCCTTCAGGGTAATAAACTTCAGCGAGTATTTCCTCCATCCCTCAGACCACCTCTTCCACCACTACTCCAGATCACCTCCTTCTTGGAACCTCAATCACTAAACGTACAATGCAGCTTTCACTAGTACGCCATCAAGGAACTTAATTTTCTAACGAAAAAAAAGAGAAAGAAAAAGTAAGAATTCTCTAGCAAACAAGCTAGGTGAAATCCTTCTATGTTTCTCTGGTAAACAGCAATCTAGGCGCTTGCATACACAGAGAAAAAGCCTCTTCTCGACTGACGCTGCCTTTCCGCATATTAAACAGCACTTATTGAAAAAAATAGGAAGAGGGAAAAGACGGGAAGAAGATAAAATCCCACAAGCAAACAAACGAGGAAGATTATTAACTCAAAAAAAAAGTATTATTACGAAGAATGTCCTGCAAAGACGCAACAACGTGTGTCACGTCCACGATGATTGTTGCATATAGTTGAAGGATAAAATACACACAGAGGCAACTCTAATACGAAATTTCACAACTGTGTCTAAAACTTTTCAGTAATAGAATTATATGTTATCTCCTACTAACAAAGATCTTCAAGATGGTAATTGTTTTAAAAAAATTCAAAGAGAAAAGTGTTGCCAAGACTAGAAATCGAACCCAGATCTCTCAATTGCAGGTTGGGTGTTTTAACAATAACATTACCGTGGCATGGCCACTTTTCTGTGTATTAAAACATATATCACTGTATATTAATGAATATATAGCCTTCTAAAAGTCAATAGGATGGTTTCTATAAAAATTAAGCGTAACGTATCTTCTTTGTTGAGTTCTCATTGGTTTGGGAAGACTTCCTGCGACGTGGATAATCTCCTATTGGTTGACCTCAAAGTGCTCCATTACTAGATTCGAACTTTTGCTAGTGCAGTTACAACTGTAAATACCGTGAAGAAGAACTAACTAGGATCTTTAAAAGTTTAACAAGTCTTTTATCTTTATAAAAAATCTTTATTCATACAGGAGATTAAAATCTCCTATCATATAAATATACGAAAGATGAATACATATTTACATTACTTGGTATCATGTAGATCTTGTATCCTCATTATTTCATAAAGTAAGTCTTCAAATAAATAAATAAATACATACACAAATAAACAAATACACTTATAAAGTTGTTGCACATTTAAATTTTGAACCTATTTACATAAGAGTTGGAAACCAACCAATTTTTCACATTTACAGTTAATTGTATAAAATAAATACGTTTCTTTTTCACGTAAAGTGCTTAATAATGTTAACTTAGAATAATTTATAAAATTAGAATAGAGATAGACTACAGATTTTGCTGCAATCTATTGTTGGGAGTTTCTTCCAGTTTTACATCTTAATTTTGGACGCAATATATTTTCAGTAAAAGTGAATTAAAGTCATTTGGAAATTTTGCCTACTCCTGTGAAAAACAATTTTCACAGATAATCATACAAGGAAAGTAGGTGACAGTATAGTCCTTGTGCCAGACAAGTTGTTCATATAAAATGGGGGGACCAGATGAAACTTTCAGCACTTGTACACTGGCATGTATAGAGCACGAAAATACGTGATAGACATTCCAAAAATGTAGCTATCCAAAATGGCGGCCAGCGCTATTTATCGAAATCAACGTATCTCGACTCTGAGTTATCCGATTTCGATCATTCTTATTTTAAATGAAATATAATTTTAATAGCTACAAATTTGTTTATGAGCAATATTTTCGTAAATCTAATAGTTTTTGAGTTAAGTGTAAAAAGGTTTCATTTTAGCCTAAAATATTTTCTTATTTAATATTTTACTTTGAAACGACTGGTTTCAGATAAACCTATGTCCTTACACAAAATATAGCTTGTAACTCAGGCTTTAATCTAAAATAGATCAATTAAATCCGACAAGTATAACCCGAGATATGGACAATTATTTGAAAAATTCTGAAATACTAGTAAGCATTATGGAGGCACTAATGCGTGTAGAAGCTACATCATGTTATGATATAAGATGTAGGGAACAAATGAAACTTTCAACTCTTGAACACTTGTCTATGAAGAGCACGAATATGGGTGATAGACATCACAAAACAGTAGTTATTCAAAATGGCGGCCATTCAAAATGGTGGCGGCTATCGCCAATTTTCAATGTTACGAGATTTCAATGGTTCCTTTTTCTTAACTGCAAGATCATTTCTTTACCTTCAATTTTTATTAAGAGCATTCATAAATATAATAGAGATTTTTTTGTTAAATTTAGAAATGTGCATTTTAACCTAAATTATTTTATTTAATATTTACTTAAGTATATTTATTTAGTTCTAGTTTTTTTAACTGAAATTAAAAAATAACAAAGAATGTTTCGACCCCTGCTCCTGCTATATGGACTTTGTGGTAGACTAACACCATATGCGTGGCTTTTCTCGGGGTTCTCTCGTTTCCTCCCAGTTTCTTTATTCCACCAATTCATCTCATCATCCATCCTGTTTGACCCAAAGTTGCCTAAAGGTCTTAAAATTAAATTCAAAAGATGCTTCTTCTAATATATACTTTTATTTGAGGAAAAGGCAATAATATCCGATAATCTGGACCTAAGAAATCACTACTAATAAAAAGTTTAGTTTTCTGTTGTATTGTATAAACAGGTTAAAGCAAGTAAATGCATTGTGAAAGGTGTTAGGAACTAACTGAAAGTACTTTATATTGGCCAAAGTGTCTCAGAAATTTATTAAGAAGTAGCATCAGCTGTAATGAGATTCTATTCAGGTCAGGCTGTGACAGTGTAAATGCATTTGCAGGACAAAGAAAGATTAAAAGGTTTCCTGGAACAGCACAAAATAATGTTACAACATTCAGAAGCATAGGAATCGAGTGAACTGTTCCAGATGAGTTATTTAAGACACTTGGAAATTTACTTGTGACATGTACTCCAAGAAAATATAAATTGGAAGTGCCAATGAGCTGCGATGAAATTATTTACATCCAAAGGCTGGTGAAGTCGAAAGTTGCTAACTACCATCATGCAAGGATATACTGGAACGCGCGAATTTCCAGATTGGGATTTAGATACGAAGACTTGGAAAATACTCTTAAGTATACAAAGGGTGAAGGACACGAATGAAGAAAGGGATGCAAAGGTAACCTATGCATCAATTGGATCGCCGGAGCATCTGCACCAGAAACTGTTGTACTTGCCATCCTGCGTTCCAATTGTTACAGAAATACGCAGTAATTGCTCTGGTTCAGATTATCGGTTAGCGTATTATTGCTCTTTCCTTCAAATAAAAGCAGTGTCTTTTGCAAAAGCATTTAATAATCTAAAAATAGTAGTTTTCTAACATAAATTTTAAAAAGAAAATATTATGCATAAAATTTTGTTTTTCCTACTGTTTTGAAAATAAATTTTCGTCTAAACCAAACATCTGCCTCAGTCAAATATTGAATACAAATTATTTCGGTCATAATTCACATTTTTATATTTAATTGGAAAAAAAATATTAGATTTATGAAAATATAGCTCATTGAAGTCAAAGAAATTATCTTTCATTTTAAAAAGGAACCATCGAAATCGGATAACTCAGAGCCGAGATATGTGATGCTGATATATGTACCATTGAAAACTAGCGATAGCCACCATTTTAAATGGCCACCATCTTGGATAGCTACATTTTTTAAATGTCCATCACGTATTTTCGTGCCAGTGTACAAGTGCTGAAAGTTTCATCTGATCCCCCCGTTTTATACCAACTTATCACGTAGCTTCTACACGCATTAGTACCTCCATAATGCTAACTCGTATTGCTGAAATTTTCAAACAATTGTTCATATTTCTGGTTATACTTCTTGGACAAGCTATATTTTGTGTAAGGACATAGGTTTATCTAAAACCAGTGGTTTCAAAGTAAAATATTAAATAAGAAAACATTTTAGGCTAAAATGGAACTCTTTTACATTTAACTGAAAAACTATTAGATTTACGAAAATATTGCTCATAAACAAAAATGTAGCAAATAAAATTATCTTTCTTTAAAAAAAAGAACGATCGAAATCGGATAACTCAGAGCAGAAATATATTGGTTTTAATAAATAGCGTTGGTCGCCATCTTGAATGGCCGCCATTTTGGATAGCTACATTTTTGGAATTTCTATCACGTATTGTAGTGCTCTATACATGCCAGTGTACAAGTGCTGAAAATTTTATACCAAATCATTGTTTTTTGTCTTCTGGCACAAGGACTAATGAATGAAGAGAAACATCTCTTATATCCTAGCCACGACTTATATGTAAATCATGATTACGAAGCCTGATAAGCAAAATAACAAGTATAAAACTTGTCTTACCAAAAAGTAACACCGAGTACTGGAAAAGTTTGTGCAGCGTGTTTCTACACAAACGTCTGTGGATTTTCGCCAAAATATTGTCTACCCATGGTTGCGCATTTCAGAGAAAAGTATAGAAACATGTTTGGATAGATAGCAGGATTATTTTATAACTTAAAAAATATTTCGTTCCTTTTGATAGTTGGTACAATTTTTTTTTTTTTTTACTTGGTACGTAATCATGTAAGGTCTTCTTGTTAGGTTAAAAACGGAAGAAAGTAAAGCATGATTACATTAGATGCCTTTTACTAGTAGTATATATTTTAATGAATTTTAGTAGGAGATTTTTAATGAATAGTTATTTCCCAAGTTGATTTTGTAGGTCAGGATAGTGTCATAAATTTATTTATGAAGATATTTGACTCTTGTCTCTTGTCTAGGTATTCATGTTTTGTGGCCCACAGTGCGGTGATCGGAAATTCTGACAGGATTATTTGTCTCAATCGTAAGAAAAATAGTGCATATAATGTGCACTTTTTACATGCAGCTTTCCTGACATACTCTTTAATTTTATGCTATGGAAGTTTTAAGGATGTGTATAAGAAATAGGGTGTGTTTTTCATCTTTTCCTGAAGGTAGTTCAGAACGTTTTTAGCACAAATATTTTCAAGGTAACTGTTTATACACTTTTCTACACATATAGATATTATTCGCTAAAATTATCATGCAAAAAAGAATATCTTACTCATCTCTTTTTATAGAACGTTTTCAATATACAGTATATAAGAAGAAAAGTGACGACTTCTCTGTTGTTCACAGCTTAGTTGGTCAAAGACAGGTTAAAGACGCCGGTTTGATCGTAGCTTCCGAGAAGGTTTTCTCCCGTCCCTCCTAGGTTACATATACTTATTTATGTTCTATAACTTCTACGTTGATTCGCGGAGGCTTTGTGCTCAAATCAGGTGCCGGATATCGTCGGTTCTTTCCCCGTTCTGTCCATGTGCACTTCTTTACACTGTTGACCTGATCCGTACTACTACACCTTACTCGATTAGGACTTTTAATATCAATTCACTTTTAACTGGAGAATAAAATGTACTAGCATTGTACACAAAGTGTACATAAGATGACTGAAATGGAAAGAGCATACAAGAAAAGTAATCCAACCGAGCGACCGTAGACCAGTTGGTAGAGAGTTGGCCTTCGCATTCAGGAAGTCCTAGGTTGGATATCAGTGACCTATCATCTTGACTGTGGGTTTTCCTTACACTTGGCAAATGCCTGCTTAGTGATGCAGGGAGACAAAAAGTGGATTTTTAATGAGTGGTCACGGCACATATTGATTGGAGGATCCAGATTATGATAGGATGATCTTCTGAAGTATCTAAGTAGATCACCGGCTTGTGATGTTATTAGAACTAGTTATTCTGAAGAAGATCTAAAATAGTGTTGAAACTGTAATGTTTATACTATGCTTTCGATCAGAGAACTGAACGATTTATTAACACTCATATCTACTTTGCGACAACGATCCATCGTTTTTAGTCACAAAATTGTCAATAAGCATAAATAAGTGAAATGATCTTCAAGTTTTTAGTGAACATTTGATGAAGGCATAGTTTTTTGGAAAAGAAGGCAAATTAAAAAAAAAATTAAGTTTTTTTTAGTGCAATCCATTTTTTATATAACATAAAATAAATTTAAGTATCTTTTTTATTGGGGGGGGGAGGGAGCGTTCTTGAATAGTAAGCAATAGTGTGCCGTGGAACCGTGCTCCCGGATCTGAATCTTAGAACCGATAACCGGATCCGGAACCTGGAACCAGGTACTCGAATACCAATCTTGGAACTGAGGATTCGGATCTTCGAATCGAGGATCCGGATTCGGATGTTGGTAGAGTAATTTGTTCAAAGTTGGTGTAGTGGGCGAAGACGGCATCGTACTGTTACTCATAACTAAGCGTGTTGATATAACGGGTTTTGACGTTTTAGCTATCAGGTATCCTTACTATAAGTGGGCTGCAAACGAAAATGTTGCTGCATTACGCGAGAAGGACAAATCGTTCACAAATACAAAGGCATGTGTAAAATTTAAGGTGAATTCTTGGTCTGATCTAAAATCAGAGTTTATTTATAGCTTGTATCAATCAGAGTACTTTGATAATACTGGAAAAAGGAAGCATTTAGTGGAATCATTACTAATTGTGATATTCCATCCCTACACACATCAGGAACAGTGACGAATTCGAAAGAGGGTGCATGATGCGGTAAATTGGTCCTGCCTATGAAGCATGTGATCGGGACAAGACGGCCCATGCTTCTCTCATAGAAAATCATTATCAATCAATATTTCAAGTTATACTGTAGGTATACATAAATGGACTAATTACGAAGAAATAATTAGAAGTTAGTACTTCGGAAATACCCAAAAGTAGTGCCTGTTAGGGATTAAATATTATCTTAAACACATTTCTGGATTATCAAGAAAACAATAAATAGAATCTACAATAATGCACAAGAATATTTACTTCTCACTAAATCCATTTCCTCAAAAATTTTAAATGTATTATTAGTCTTTGCTGTATTCTGAAGAATTAATAAATAAATCTTTATAACTCTGAATAGATCCATGGATGACTATATGTAAAGTTTACCCATAAAATAATCACATTACCTGATAACATAATGTTAGCCTTGGAAAGAGTAAGAAATAGTTGTATTACAGAGTCGTAAGCGAGAATGTGGCTTTGTTAACAAAACGAAACTCGAACCGGAGAATAAGTAGAATACTGTCGTAAATATTACCAACTTGACTTGAAGAGTGAACATCAGTAGCAGTGAAGGTAAGAATAAACCACACATACATATCTTTGATAACGTAATTCATCTTCATTAGCATATATTCCATTAAGTATCACATGGAACCTGAATAACTTGAGAGCATTGATAAGGTAATATCTTATAATATCGTATTTGTTTTGAACATAGATTTGTTTGTATAATTCCATTCCTCTGACTGATAAATCCTTTAAATGACACTGTATTCCTCCTACAACTTCGACATTGTAAATAATACATCGTAAATAGTGTCTTGAGTTCTAATCTATAAATTCACACCATCTTTGAAACGGTAACTAGGAAGATATTTATACTTCGCGGTATAGAAATAAAAAAGAATCGAAAACAATGTTGCCGAGTCCTATTTAACTTAAATATACTGTAGTAGAAACTGGCATCACTGCAGAATTCATTCCCAAAATGTAAAAGCTAAAATTTCGAATTCCTCATAATTACTGATACAGATATTACTGATATTACTCACATTTATCAATTTTGTTAATTTGTTTCTAGCGCTTAACGTTTGTCAATTGGCATCTACGGCTTACGAGCAGGAAAGAGACGAACAAGAATATGAGGAAGGAAGCATTCACAGTCTTATTAGCAGGTACCACCCCGCACTTGTGCCTGGTAAGACTAAGGGAAAACCGTAGGAAAAATCCCAATCATGAAGGAAGACAATTGGATTTAATGTCTGGGCCTTTAGTATTAAGAAATGTGAAAAGTAGTGGTGCGAGGAAAGGGAATCGATGATTGGGATTTGGAAAGACGCCGCAAGCAAAAAGATCCTTAAAAAAGAGTTACAGATTCCTGTGGCAAGTGTGATGATTATTACTACAAATCAATAGACAAAAAGATTGGCAACAATGCAGGAAATGTCAACTGTGGTTTCATGAGAACTGTTTTGGAGATGTAATGTCGTGTGGTGAATGTAGTATCTGCGTTGGAAACCAATAGCTTTCACCAACTACATACTTTAGAATTCATATGCTGTTTCGAACATTGGGCATCGATTATTATATCATGCCATGATATAATTTCTGTAACTATGTTTATTTAAAACATTTTAGACAAATAGGTCTCACCATTGGTGACATATTACAAGTTTCGTCCACTCTTTCAAACACAAGTGGACTAAAGTAATCTCAAAGTATTATTTCTAAATCAATATTTAGTCATTTTTTGTTAATTAGAAAGTACGCTTTGTCCATAATATTTTCTGACAAAGGTCATCTTTGCACAGGCTGTTGAAATCCATTGAAGTCGGAATGAACTACAAAGTACGCTGCGAAATACAAGTGGAATTTTTATACTCTTTCAATCAGTTATCGTTAGATCACACCACTTGTACATTTTGTGCTAAATATTTACTAAAAAAACTGGCGCAAGTAATTTTTGCATAGAACTACTTTAATATTCGAGTACCAGGACAAACATCACAGATTTACACTATTCTTCACAGTTCTGCTGGTTATAGTAACAGAGCTATCGCCTAGGCTTAATCCCCGCACACGACAAATTTCGTATTCATTTCTCAGTTACTTTACTGAAGCACTAACTTTTTATGAAAATAAATGCAAAATGTCTCCAATGTCTGGAGATGAAAAAAGTGTAGAGGTGATCACAAGATGGTTCTTTAAATTGTAAAAGAAGTATTTAAAATTTTTGTAATACTCACTCACGATTAACTGATTTATAGGGCTATTAATAATGTCAGCAGATTCAGTACAAAGAGATATTGCGTTTGTATAATTAGAATTTGCAAAGAAGTACTCATATAAAGGTAATCTAAGTTAGAATTTATATACGAATATGAGATTATTTCCCAATATTTTATTCTAAACCGGTTTGTTAAATTCCTGCCATTTTTGTACATTAACCAACTTTTATCAGCAAACATTTTTACTTCTGAATAAAAATACACTTTCGAAAGTTTCTATTGTTGCATTTGATCAGTTTATTCGGCTTTCTATTCGGTATAGAAGAAATATTCTAGTGGTTACACTTTTAAGATCTCTGGGTTTAGTACATCTCTTTTAGAATACTGTCAGAACCTCACTTTTTTTATAGATGAAAAAAACTCGTATTATTTCACCAGATTTTGACTAAACCTTTTGTGTTAAATTCGGGTTGGTGGTGATTTGTTTTTGACGTTAATGTAAACAGCGAATGCGTTATACAAGAAAAGAACACTAGGTTGAAAAGTGTTTTGTATTAGATATGTTGGTGTGGAACTAACTTACCAAATCAGTACTCAAAATTATATTGAATTAATTTCATTTGATACTGTTTAGATTTATTTCTACTCAATAAGGCGAGTAGTTTAGTATTTCTTCATGTTATTTGGTTTACAGAAAACTTATTTTTACACAAGAGTCTCATTTAACGTAAACGCGATTAATCAAATTCCCGGATTAACCGAATCTGGACGTAGTAAAAAATAGTGTTTATTTTAGCGTTTTATCCATGATAAATTTGATTTATACTCTTATTTTGAACGAATTATCTGAAAAATACTTGCAATGTTTAGTAAAATACAGTACAGTAATTATACACTGAAGTGAAAAAAGTCATGGGATACCTAGTTAATAACGTATGAGATACCCTCGAGCACGGCGAACTGCAGCAACTCGACGCGGAAGGGACGCGACAAGTCGCTGGTAGTCCGCTGCAGGGATATGCAGCCATGCAGTCTCAATTGCCGTCCACAATTCGGTGGTTGTTCCAGATGGAGAATCCTGGTCACGAATAGCCTGTTCGATGATATCCCACATGTGGTCGATATAGTTCATGTCCGGCAATCTAGGGAGCCGAATCACGCGTTGGAAGTTGCCAGAATGTTCCTTAAACCAGTCGCGACCATGGTGGCCCGGTGTCATGGCGCATTGTCATTCTGGAAAATCCCATTGTTGGCAGGGTACATGGTCACCAAGTAATTGATCATAGCGCTGACCGGTCAATGTCCCGTTCAAGAGGACCACAGAACCCAAACCATACCAGGTAAACATGCCCAACACCATGACGGAGCCACTACCAGCGTGTACCCTGCACAGTACCTTGTTGACAACTTGGATCCATGGTTCTCACAGGGTATACGCCACACCCGGATCCAATCAGCCACGCGTACCAATTGGAAAAGTGACTCATCTGACCACGCTACACGTTTCCAGTCCTCTAAGGCCCAATCCACGCATTCCCTAGCCCATGTGAGTCGCCGCCGCCGATGGGCAGTGATTAGTAGAGGGAAACGTGCTGATCTTTGGCTGCGATACCCCATGGAGACTAAATTGCGCTGCACTGACCCCTGAGACACGATCATGGGACGTCCTGCATTTATTCCTGTTGTCAGATCACGCACTGCTGCTTGTCTGTTTGCCCGGACGAGTCTGCCTAGACGTCGCTGGTAGCGATCATTCAGCATTCGTGGGCAGCCAGGGCGGGGTTCCTGATGGGTTGTAATGTCTCCAATGCCTTGTTTACATTACTAACAACTTACCATAGTTAACGTTAACCCGAGTTCATTTTAGTAATGTAAACGCAAGTTGCCGTTAACGCGGGTTTCAAATTTAACTAGCGTGAACTTACGACGGTTATCTTGCAACGTTAGTAAGAAACGGCTGTCTAAACGCAAGTTAGTTATTAGGTACGAATCACTTCGTGACTTTATTTCTTTCTTTATCGAAATATATAGCATAATAGTGGTGCGTATTACTTTAAAAATATAAAAGAATAATGGCAGAACTAATTTACAAAATGTGACGCTACAATCAATTCATTTGTGTTCATTTTTTAAATAATTTAATCCTCTCCAATGTAACAAGCAGATTCTTCACTCTACGGAAACCTCAACCTGTTTCTTTACAGACAATGGTAGTACAAGCACGATAAGCAAGTTAAGTTCGGTAGTCTGATCGCAAGTTAGTTTTACCCATAATTATTACCATCGTAAAATGTTAGTAATCTAAACGAGGTACAATGCAGTATTCACTGTCAATCCTTGACACTGTGGAGCGAGTAAACTTCAATGTCCGGACGACTTCCGAAATCGCACGTTCCATTCGTCTAGCATCAACTATCATCCCACGCTCAAACGCCGATTCCGTGGGGTTGTCATCATCACGGTACAAGATGTTTCACTGCACTAACATAAGTCCAACTGACCACACTGCAACTACTTCACGCCGTTCGACCGGTTTGCCGCTATATTACCGCGCCGTCAACTAGTCCTCTCCCGCTATCCCATGACTTTTGGCACTTCAGTGTATTATAGTATTACATTATTGCATTTTGTTAAAAACGTTGTTTAGTTTACCCGCTTTTAACAAGTAGTATCTTACTAAACTACAGTATGCAAATCACTAAGTTTGCGGTTTAACTGAATCAACCTTGGTCTAATCAAAATCGGTTAAATGATACTTTAGTGTATTAGAAAAAAGTATATGGGATTCTTATTTCGTTATTTAGTAATTTAAATAGAGCCTGAACTAGAATGCGCTTCTGTAATTATGGAACGCAACTGGTAGGGATTGTTTTACTAAAATTGAATAAGTATCTGGTGTAGTAAAAAGTAATCCATTATTTTTGCATGACATTGAAGGCTTGACTTACCATAGTTAGAATGATCCGATTTAGGTCACATATGCGCCGTTTTGTTCGATAACGTGTTGCCATTTGGAAGGTAACATCATGATGCCTCTCTCATAGAAGTCCTTGTCGCTATTGGCAAAACATTGAGACAGTCGATTTTCACAAGCCTCTCTTGACGCGAATTTTGCACCAGCAAACGTGTTCGCCATGGACAGGAACAGATGGTAATCACTCGGTGCCAGGTCCGGACTATAAGGTGGATGCATAAGAACCTCCCAACCAAGCTCCCGGAGCTTCTGGCGAGTCACTATCGATGTGTGTGGCCTGGCGTTGTCCTGGTGGAACACAATGCCTCTCCTATTGGCCAAAGCTGGCCGCTCTGGGCGATTGCTGCCTTCAGACGGTCCAATTGTTGACAGTATAGTTCCGAGTTAAGGGTTTGGCCGTAGGGGAGCAGCTCATAGTAGATAATTCCCTGCCAATCCCACCAAACACACAGCAAAACCTTCCTGGCCGTCAATCCTGGCTTGGGCACCGTTTGCGCCGGCGCACCGCGCTTCGACCACGACCGTTTTCGCGTGACGTTGTCGTAAGTGAGCCACTCTTCATCACCAGTCACCAACCGCTTCAGAAATGGGTCGCTTTTGTTGCGATTCAGCAGCGATTCGCAGATGGAAATTCGGTCCATGAGGTTTTTTTGCGTTAACTCGTGTGGCACCCATACATCAAGCTTCTTTGTGTATCCAGCCTTATGCAAATGGTTCCACACGGTTTTTTGTGCAATATTTAGCTCTTGGGCAATCGAAACAGTGCTTACATGACGGTCGGACGCGACAATGTTCATGATTTTATCGACATTTTCGACACGTGGCCTTCCAGTGCGTGGTACATCTTTGATGTCAAAATTACCGGCACGGAATCGACGAAACCAAAATTGCACGTGATTGGCTGTTACAGTATCAGGACCATAAACACTATTCACATTTGCAGCCGCTTGGCTTGCGTTTTCGCCTTTATCGAAGAAAAACTGTAAAATATAGCGTATTTTCTCTTCGCTAGTGTCCATTTTGACGCGCGCTAATACAACACTGAGTCAACTCATCACAACTATCTGAACAGTGTTTGTATTACGCAATCTCATCGTTTGAACGCCATCTCGTTGAACCCGATCGGACTTATACAACGCGAGATACAGATCACTGAAGACATCTATTGGCAAAATAATGGATTACTTTTTACTACACCAGATATAAACGTCATTTGTTACAAAACAAAAGAAAAACCTAGACGTTGGTTTCATGAATACGACAAATGGATCAAAGAAATAAAACAGGATACTTTAAGAATCTAGACGAATATAAAGCAATGCGACTTATATTCCTAATTTGGAGATGAAAAAAAAGCGAATTTTTAATTCATTATATTTTCATAAAAGAAAAAATCCAATAGAAAATCGAGACAAAAGTACAAGGAAAAATGTGTACATTTTCCCAGAAATTGGTATAATTATTATCAGTAACTTTCAGTAATTTAGTATTATTTCTGCAAAGTAAATTATGTCCCAGTACATAAGGGTCATGTGTCACCACCCGATATATTATATATGCATTATTGTGTACTTCTTAGGTTCAAAATTATTTGATGGTAATGAGTGTTCCGCCCGAAGGCAGGTCCTGGCCTAAAGGTCCCTGTATCAGGTAAACCGATGGCGCTTTGCCATTGCCTTCTATCCGATAAACTAAGGACAAGACCTACAGTTGAACTTAGGCTCTGAACAACTTGTATCCCGAACGGCACTCGAACCTGGGATCCCTTGATTACAAGGCAGAGAGCGTTACCACTCATCCACATATTCACTAAACTATTTTTATTGTTTGACAGTAGATATTTATAAACGTGTAGGGTAAGAATTCTGCATTACATCACTATGTCCACGAGTTCAAATCCCGCCGGGGTCCACTCAACGGAATGTTTCGGAGTCCACTTTACCGAAAACTGTATGTCCCGTTCTTAGAAGCTCACCAACTCGTTTAGGACGTTAATGACGATTCAATCAATTATTTGAACAATGACCATAACCAAAACAACAAATACACAACACAAACGAAACGCAATGAAAATAAAGGATACTCACCTGAAGCAAAGATGGAATATCCTGAAAGGTATATTACATGTAGAACACGTACGTAACACCGATTTCTATAAATACAAGGATACACCAACTATTAAAATGATAATTTGTAAATGTTAATTCTCGACATCAATTTATCAAATATTGATAAATTGTTTACCGAAATCACGGGGCAAGCGTCAGTAGCGACGGCAATGTGAAAAAAGTAACGTTCGCAAAAACAGTCCCCCGAGGAAGCGAAACAGACGAATGTAGTCTTCTCCCTTCCTACTTGTACGGACCACCGCCGAACACTAACTGCTGAAGTTGTTTCTGCCTTGCCGCCTGGCTTCGTCCGCGTGCGCGCTTTTTCGCCCGCCCGAACTCCCCGCTTTAACTTCAACAAGCAAATGACGTCTCCATGCTGCGCCCACAGAACGCCTAAAACACCCGCAACCCACGTGGGTGTTCCGTATCACGGGCATGTCGGAGTACAAGGGGTAAGAGACAAACAGTATTTCCTGTTTGCTGCTAAGAAGTAACACTGAACATAGAATATTATTGGAAGTTATTATTCATTTAAGAAACACACAGTTTCCCGAAAGAAAAGGTTCATATAATTCCTCCATTAAAAAACTATCTAAACCTGAATCCCGGAACTGTAAGTTTGAATACACTATAATTTTTAAATGTTTATTATTATTGAAATTTTACATTTCCGTGTTTTACAGAACCTTAAGGCTGATAGTCATCACGACTAATCCTTTATTAGGGTACTGGAAAACAAATGAGAAAGCAGCGGTCACGGTCTATATTTTAAGAAACCATCCCGGTATTTGGCAGGAAGGATTGTCAAGTGAGTGTTAAAGCTTAATGACAGTAATCTTCGTGAGCGGGACTCGAACCTGCTTGGCTCAAATGTACCACTACGAAGTCATCGACTGTAAACACTATATACTAAAGTTTCTGGATAGGTACTGACGCCATATTACGTACTTTCTGTTCTGCTGCATGCTATTATAGGTTGTAATAAGTTTTGATGGAAATGGGCAGATTTGGGGGGAATTTTACATGCGTATTGGCGTACAGTGAAGGTATTTAGAATCAAGCGGTTACATTTGAAAACTGTAAAACAAGATAAAATAATCTAACTTTCGTACGATTTCGGTTGCTTTGTTTTTCATATTTACAGTCTAAAATTCTAAAACCATACAAAATTCTAAGAGTAGAAAACATCACAAATGTTAAATATTTGCCTTAAATCTTGAGGTAAAAATTAGTGGTATTTTTATATTTCGAATACATGTAAAGTACTAAAAACATTTATGAAAGTATTGTATGATATACAGTGAAACCTCTACTTAACAGACACTCGGAACCGGATATTTAATTTGTTTAAGCTTATGTGACACGTATTGTACTGTATTGCTGTATATTGACTACTGACTTGCTTTTTAAAACCTTTCAAAGGGGAATATCCTTCTTGAGCGGACATTGTTTCCGGCCCCGAATGTGTCAATTATATAGACGTTTCACTGTATATATGCTACAGAATTTTAACAGTAAATATATACTACGGAATTTTAATATTCACGTGACAAGTGGTACAGACGTACCGAAACAAGTTAGTGCAGATTGGTGTGTGTGAAGTGTGTGTGATGCTTAAATGTGCGTAAATGGTGGAACAGAGTAGTCATGACGCAGTGTACTCATCTTGAGGACGTAACGAGAAGCATCTGATTTTTGAAAAGTGTGGGAATTGTAAGTCCTTCAAATCCACGAAATCAAATCTCCGCTCTACCCCACCCTAGTTGAACTGACTTGTAGCTTTCGTTCTAATCGAGCATTTAACTTCTAAGGCGTAATTTAACTACGATCAGTAGGGTGGGCCAAATTTTTTTCTCCAGATATTGGGGTTCAACTTGTCATCAAAAGTTGTACATTGGTACCAAACAAAGCCGTGCCAAATATGCCGTCCTAAAACAATATTTAACATTGCCATTGCAAAATGCGTAATACAGGGAAGTGTACTTGGATAAAAAATGTTCTTTTGTGTGCGAATGAGAACAACAATTCTCGCAGCAACTTTACATTTTTTTATCACTGTGAATGTGTATGAGGTACGTAATATTGCAAAAAAAAAAAAAAAAAAAATAGTCTATCGCTTATCAAACTCGTTGTTCTCTAAAGCCTATAGAGACTCAACACGGCATAATCCTGGGAAATTCACTCCAGTCGCCATATTAGAAAATGGAGCTATTTTATAGAATTAAGAGAGGGCAGTGTCAGTAAATTATGCGTAAACATCCCGGAGGCATGGCGCCTGTTAATTCGAGCCGAAATATTGTACAATTCGGACAAAATTTGCGAAAGTTGTGAAAACTCAATTTGCCAAGATGACGCCCTGCGCCCAAGATATTGTTCTTAGGGAATTTTCCGACTTTCAATGAACATGCAACAATATTACCAAATTTAATGGCCGGTAGCCGAAAATGCAGGACAATTATATTTACGTGCCGCACCAAGAACCAGAGATGGAGACCACCTATCCTAGGACAGAAAGAATAGAGAGGAAACGTGATTCTCTTCTCTTATACGAGGCTCAGTTCTGAATTGAATTATATTTGTGGCATTTAGGCATCTAAGACTCAGGCTGAGATAGGGGAAAAGCAAAGATGCTGGAAGATGTCGACCAGGGCTTAAGTTTAAGGTGCCATACCGGAATTTACCTAGTGTGACTGAGGAAACCTCAGTTAGGATGATCGGCAGTTGGAATTGAACCCTTGACCTCCCGAATGCTACGCCAACACTCTACCACTGAGCTATAGCAGGTCGATGAGGCTCAGTTCTGTTACTCTCACCCCTTATTTACATGCTTACCACACGTGTCTAAAAATCCACAGGAAACACATCTATTCTGAACTCGACAGACTGTACGGACAATTAAGGTTCACTGCAAACAGTCTAAAGCACCTTCCAGACAGAAAAGTTGTGATTAAAGGAACACAGCATAAACAAACCTCTTATTTTCCGATACCACCATCCTAGAAAATTCTCAAACTAATGGAAGAGAAAATTTAAGAAAACAGTATCTGTTATGGAGAAAGTAAACAATCTAACCCGGAAATCAACGTATATCTATAATAAAACAACGCATACTACGTTCAACCAATGAGAAAAGCGGCTCGTTATGCCCAATCAGAAAAACAGCTTATCTAGCCAATCACATTACACACATATTTCAACCAATCACAAACAATTATATTCTAGCCAATGACAGTGGCAGATTTTCCATCAAATAACAAATGGAGCATGTCAGTTGATTTTACTGCACATATCTTCACGTTCTTTCAACCGTCCTGGCACTCATACTATTGCATGCTACGTTTCCAGAAATAACACATCGTTATCAAAAGATGCTGAAGAGTTCCTTCAATGCAGACTGAGTATTATAAAGTCGGTGTATGGACATATTTAAAAAATAAATAAATTTTTCATCAAGAATAATAATAAAAGAAACTAGAACCCTGATCCTCCAGACACAATACGACAAATCTGATAAATAATTAACTCAAAATAGTTACAAAATAAATCAGATCCCTACAACTCAAAAAAAAAAAAAAAAATCAAAGAAATTAACACAACTAACTTAAAAAAATGAACCCATGTCCAACAAAGAAAATAATTTTAAAATATATCACCCTGTTTCCCCATAACCTCACCTAACCGAGCGCTTCAATTCCTTACCTAACAATTCCAAATTTTAATGTACAGCGATTTGAGGGAAGATGCCTATCGGGGAAGATGGTTACAGCAGTGTAATTCCATAACTACGGCACTAGATGGAAATCTAGTATGATGTGAAAGAGGTAGTCAGTATGCTCTTTAAGGGATGTAGTGAATGTCGCGTAATCTGTCACATGGAGACGAAGAAATCCCTTTGAAAAAATCTGTTTTTTAGCCTCAACTTAATATCCTCTAGTCAGTAAACAATTTAGGATCGTGCTAGATCCCACAACAGAGTAGAAAATGCACTTGAATAGAGTAGTTTTGACTGTCAAGTACTTGCTTAGACTGTATCACAAAGAAACCATGTGTGTGGAGGCAAAGAAACACTTGGGGAAACATGTGAAGTGGCATCTTGCCCCTAAGGTTGCGGAAAGGTGCCCACTACGTAAATGCATTGCATTAAATAAGACTGTTTCATTGTTTTCAGTTAGACACTCATTTCTTTGAAATATTCTTCTTGAATAGAATGTAGTCATACAAGAACATTTCTAATTAGTAGTCTGCGCACGTATTAAAATTAATAGAATTTGAATGCCATTTACGACTTCTAGGTAACTATGATTGACGCCGGAATAAAGGTGAGATGAGGATATGGGAAAGAAGTCCACCAGGGCCTAGTTCCAAAGGCACCATCCCAGCGGCACCACTTTCTCTGAAGATGCGAACCATGACTTCTCGAAACGTCAGCCACTTTACACCTCACCTAGTTGATAACACAAGAAGAATTATATAATGTGTATTTATTATTTATCTAATTTGATATTGATTTTCTACTTCATAAAGAACGAATGAATTGTAACCACTTTGCTTTTGTATGAGTAAATAAGTCAGAGCTGTGATTCTAATTACAATCGAAAAGTCTCCGGTCTCTTGATAGTATTTTAGGCGCGCACGCAATAATTTTTATAAAACAGGCTTGCAACACTGACAATTGCAGTATTTAGATATGGAAGAACCCATAGTACTTTTCTATTGTGTCGAATGATGTTTATGCCAAGTTTCGTGTTGCTACAACTAACGTAATGGAAGGAATTTAAAAAAAATATAATTGTATAGACAACAGATTGGCAACACTGATAAGTGAGATGCTTGGGGACTTGAACCCCTTTCAGTATTTTTCTATGCTAAATCGTGTTTCTGCCAAATTTGGTGCAGCTAGGTCTAACTGCATGAAAGCAATTTGAACAATTGTTTTGTAAATGAGTTGGCAACATTGAACTACTCCATCAGTGAAGGCGGTTCTACTTGCTCTGAACTAGTCGAGCCAATACGTTTCGAATTACTCTTCAAGAACCTCCCTACTCCTTGTAGTTCCTGAGATTTAATTTTTGGGCACGGATAAAAGGACGGACACCATGAGCGGGATTAAAAAGTTCCTCATTTTTGAGCTCGCTTTGGAAGAAAAGAAGTCCTCTCTTTTGAGATTAGCACTTGACATTTGATGATGAGATTTGATGTCATGTGGATGAACGAGTGAATAGGGTAAGAGGAGGGGGTACTCTATTCGAGAGGAGATGGAGAGGTTACGGTTCGGCAGACCAAAGGCCAGAGGAGTGTATGAGGTCGTTTACCAAAGTCTAAAGTGCATTTCACAACTCTCACCCACACAAAAAAAAACGCACCCGGAATCTCTAATGACATTACGAATAATTAGATCACCAGTCATCGAACATACGTTCAGCCGTATTGGTAAAAACAGTTGATTAGTCAGTTGTGATCTTCTATTGTGCTACCAATAAGTCTAGTTTTTAAAATTAAAAAAATAGAGGAACTGCGTCCGTGAATGTTCGAGTGCTTAAAATATATATGAGTGTGTGTGTGTGTGTGTGTGTGTATGTATGTATGTATGTATGTGTAGGTGCGTGTGTGTGTGAGTGCGTGCGTGTGGAGATGGAGGCAAACCTAAACCAGCAGAGATGCGGAAGAACCTATTATATTGATGAATACTTTCGCAATGTTTGATTTTTTTTTTGCTAGCCTCACATATTGAATGTGGTAGCACAGAACGTTTAGTTTCCTTTTTAATCTTTTAAACCGCTGTCTCCTACTGGAAAAAAGTGTGGGGAATTTTATCTTTCTTTTATTTTAAATCCAACCCAGTCATCGTGGTCCAGTAACATAATTTTAAATTTAACTTATGGTCATACATTAAATCAGTACAGCGGATATTTTCCCCTTTTTTAATCGATGAGAAAATGATTTTATAAAAAACAAATATAATGAATTTCATACAAAAACAGAGGATTTTAAGGAACCATTCTCGCCTTCGGATAGAAAATGTTATATTTTGAGATGGGATTCCTATGCTTTTCGGACCTCATTTTAAAGAGCGATTTCTCATCCTTATAGAGTGGTTCTCAATGCATTATGGGTACTAGTCAACTTTGTGATACGCCATTTTTACCGTGAAGGTTATCGAAAGACGAAGTGCTACTGTGAAGATAACTGCTTTTAGTTAAAAATCACAACAGAAGGCTTGATAGCTTTTCTCAATGGCAACAATATATCAGAAAACGTGAGGAGAAATCGTGGCGGCCCAGGTTGAATTCCCGCCAAGCTCAAGATTTTTCCTGTTTTTTTATTTATATATTTCGACGATCTACAATCAGAAATTCTTCTAAAAATATTACACTGTGATCGAAAAGAGCTATCACATCTGTTTTTCGAGCGCAAAGTTCTAATCTTTTCTCCGAAGAAAATCCGTTCTAAAGGAGTGGTCCTTTATTCGTAAGATGAAATATCCTGGTCAATTCGAGCGTAATTCCGCTCTTACGAATTTACTGTACATTAACTTCTGGGCCGACACGAGGGATTCATACAACCTCGATTCATCCTCTGAGCCATCCTTATCAACGTTTTCCAGGACTTTCCTCAGTATCATCACGCACATGCAGGGCAGTAATTTCCCAATTCCTTTTCCCGGAAAAGTGCTCGCTAATAGACGTCATCCCTCAGACCTGTAACGAACTTTAGTAAACTGCCAGTATACATCCAGAAATATAAATTGAATTACATTTGATTTTGTATCTAAAATCACCGAAATGCGCCAAAATAACAAACGCCTTCGACTAATCCACGTAAACGGAGTATTAATATAATTTAAATTTTTCTTTTTTTTCAGTTGAGCTGGCGACTTCTGGTTTAAACCGTCAAATCTGAAGGATGACGTCCCTTGGTGATCACTCTTCAGCGGATCAGAGATAGGGAAAGTGGCAGCCGGGGCTTTAGTTGAGTTACCATATTGGTATTCACCTGTTGAAACAAAAAATTCCTGGAAACTTTCAGTAAGGATTATCAGGAGAAGGTTCGAACCTACATTTCTCCTAATTACCGATCATTTATATAATAGAATTGGTAGAGGAAAAAGACAATGTTGCCAAGATGTACCAGGATGGTGTCGAAGTGGCGAAATTTAACCGCAGAAAATACTGTAAGAAAACTGTTCCTTCTGGCGGTGATTTTTTGTCATGAAATTTGAATTGTATTTACGGCCGTTAGGTATCTGTGGCTGAGGCCGGGAAAGGGGAGGAGAAAGAATTCGACAAGTTGTCGGCCAGGGCCTATGTTCAATGTACCATCCCAGCATTTCCCTGGTGTGACTGAGGAAAACTCCTGGAAAAACCTCAGTCAAGATGGTCGGTCGCTGGGATCGAACCCAGGACCTCCCGAATACTACGCCAACGCTCTACCATTTTTAATTTTTGTACTTTTAATACGGTGAATTAATACAAAGGTGTGTAAATAAACATAGGTGCAAACATTACTATCTAATAAAGACACTAAATTCATAATACCTTCTCTTCTGTGTGATATTGGTACTCTCCTGGGTATAATATCTTAATCAAAACTATTTTGTGGAGTTATTTCAAAGTTTATTATATGAATACAATGCTCGGATGTAATTCGCGTACATTTTGTATCGGTTATTTTTAGGAATATTTTCATAGCGGAACTGTAGTTGTACAATATATTCCTCTAAAGTCATATTCATTTGTTTCATCAAATGTATGTTGTGTGTTATGTATGCTACTTTTATTCATTAAATAGTCATACAATTGTTTAGCCGTAAATTCTTCTACGTTTATTTTCGTCACTACGACGTATGCTATTTCAACAAATATATTTGATCCGAACATGCCAAGGTTGTATAGTTAGCCGCAAATCTAATGAGATGTCATGCATCACACTAAGAACAGTTTGTTGGGCAAAAGTTGGACTTGTTTGACACAAGATATTAATGGTTCGATGAAGTCTCACTGCCGGTCCTTGTATTTTGAAGTTTTTTTTTTAAATTTAGATCTCCCTGTTTTATAGGCAGCATTAGGTTATTTCGTGCCGTGCGTAAAACGTGTGATCTCCAAATATAATAACCAGCATATTTATTTATTTGCGCGAAGGTATATTGGGAGATGGGAAACAATTGTAGGTAGTGGGTCCATTTCTTATGACAAAACCATTTATAAAGTTCATATACCAAACTGCCTATCAGTCGTTTTTTTCTCATTGTATCATAAATATTTGGGTAAAAATCTATGTCTAAATTTTTTAAGTGATTCACGCATGTCGCTACTTGTTGATATACGTAACTTTGTGTTTGATGCAACATCATTATTTTTGTTTATAGTTTGTTTAACCGGATAACGAAAACTTTCCCATATTCTGTAAGGATATTATTTGTATTAACCACTTCTTGCACCGAAGAAATTACACAACTTATGTCATCTACGTATGTCATTAATTTAAAAGAATGTCCATTACATGATATTCCCGTTAAGTGCTCTAGCTGATTAATTACCGGGGTTAGAAGCAAACGAAAAAGTTGACTAGAGACAGGATTGCCTTGTTCAAGCCCAGCCGTCATGAGGAAAGGATTTAATTTTCTACGATTAATTGTACTTGTCATCTTTGTATTGCGTTATAAGCAAGACAAAAGTTGTATGAAAGTTTGAAGAAATCGATAAGCTTGCAATAATTGTGATGATACTGTATTTTGGTAGAATCGAATGCCTGTTAGAAATCTAGTATCATGATTGAATTTTTTGTTTTGTACGGCACTGCTTCTATGTAAATATTTACGTAAGTTCGCCAGCATAATTCCTGTATCAAGTGGGCCAGAGAGTCCCCTTGATTTTTATTTAAGATATATTGCATTGTAATGCCAATTCTGTTTGACATAATTTTGTACAGAATTTTGGTATCTTCGTTTAAAAGAGAAAGAAGCCGATATTTTTGATGGGGAGAGTCCTGTTTTCAATTTTTCTATAAAATGCCTCTAATTTCACAGAAACTTGTTGGACATTATCACTTGTTCCATATGTCGTTATATACCTGAGTAAGAACAGGGATCAGTGAAAGCAATGTACCATTTAGGGGGAGATACCATCTGGACCTGGGGATGATTGGATTCTAAGTGACTTTACGGCTTTTTCTACTTCTTTTCAGTAATAGTTTGTTTTAAGGTGGCCTATGCCTGTGGCGGAATTTGAGGAAGATTAGATCTATGCAAATACATATTATATATCTAAGAAGTATTAAATAGTGTGTAATATTGATTATATATTGCTTGGAACCTATATGTCTTGTATCATGGTTATCAACATATTCAATAATTATTTTTTTGTTTCGCGTTATTTTTTTCCGTAATTATATGGAGATTTGTGGGTGTTTCTGTTATACCGATCTGAGGCAATTTACTAAGCAATAATACACCTTTACCCATATTTTCGTGTATGTTACATAATAAATTTTGTATATTTTTTACAAGTAGGAACAAATTCTTTCTCTGCGCAATTTGCTTGTAATATTCTTGTAACTAACTATAATAATTGTTGTTTTACGTTTGTCTTTAGAATACAATTTTGAAAAGGAGACCATTCGTTGCGTAAGGTTAATCCACCATTGCACCTTATTAACTTGGAATTGTTGTTGTTTTATTGCGTCAGCAATATATTCTTCGTCATCCGATATACTTGAATTCAGAATCGTATTGATAATCACTTCTAAAATGAGTCATTAAATGATATGGAAACACTGTAATCACGGGATTATGATCTGAAACAGCTTGAGGACACACTATAATGCTTATTATATTTGTTTACAAATCGTTTGTAACAAATATATGGTATATTATCGTTCATTTTTAGTAGGGTATCATGGTGAATACTGGTCATATACTTATAAAGAATATACTTACCACTTTTTCGCTTTAGGCCGCGATAGAACATACCTGACGCTGAATTTTGAAGCACCCTTGAAAAGGAACAATGCGTGGCGCTCTATTTCACTTCAACTATGGTGAGGGGTGTTTTACGGGACTTTGTTCCTTTTTACACGCTTTTTAACGATATCACTTTTATTATCTTGACCGTCAGTAAATTCAGGTATCGAACTCGAATCATTGATAGAACAATTAACAGAAGTATCGCTCTGCACTTCACTTTTTTCTTCGCTTTTCACTGTCGAAGTTAACTGGAAAGAAATCTTAATTTTTCCAAGGAGAAACTATCTTCTTCACTGTTTGAAACCTGGGATTGTATAGGTGTATTAAATTCACTACATACCGTTGCTGTATTTTGCGTGTTTACAAACTTGTTGTCACTGTCTGTAAGTTGTAAAAGCTGCCTCAGTTGTATCGATATTCGCCACATTGCTATCCCTCTTTAGTTCTGCCTGTATCGCGTGAATTGGCTTGTTGTAATGTGGGGGGTAAGTTGAAAGGGACAAGAGAATTGCACGTGTTTCAGGCGCAAAAAATTGAAACGGTACTTTTTTAGATTGTTGTTTCTTAATTTGGGGTTCTGTACTATGATGGCAATTATGATTCTCGAACTTGATTTCTTTACATTTGGGACACTCTTCTTGCAACAAATTTGCGAACACCTGTATCTGCAAAACTATATGCCGTTGAAAAAAAACAGGTGATTTCTTTGTTATTTTGGAAAAGGTAATTATTCTTTTACCATTATATACTTTGAACTTGAAAAGTTAAGAGTAGAAAAGTTTCGAAACTGATTGTACATGACCATATGGTTTGAATATGTCAATGACTTGTTGGTCACTTAATTCAAGGGGATGTAAAACCGCCACTGCTTTAAACAGACCGTTGTTAACAACACTTACAGGTAATTCTTGTAAATATCCACGCTCGTCATATAACACTTTACCACTTCACGTTTGCACTGCTTTCTCAGCTATTTCTAGAGTCGAACATCCGATGAATGCAGTTTTGTAATAATGATCAAATTCCATGAACTGAATATGATTTTCCTGTATTTGTAGCTGATCGGCAACTGTTTCCTGAAATTACAATGTGTTAAGTTGCGTAAACTAATGCTAATCGTGTTTTATTCGAACGATAGTAGAATTCATATTTGACTGCACATTCATAAACTTCACTTATACAAAGACTCCACTCAACACTCGCCAGAGCGCTTGCAGGACGACCTGCCACAGCGCTGGATAGCACGGAACTTACCACTGAGCTACGCGACTCGTTTTTTTTCTTTTTGTCATGCATGATGAGACTTACGTTACACTCGATTCCAGCGAAATGGTTTCATCCCACCATGTTTCGGTTGTTCCAAGTAATTAACCACCTGTAGAAGTTAAAATCATTCGAAAGTCATGCCAAATGTTGGTGTGGCAGCCTAATGCGCAAGATAGCCAGATTTCGCTTGCTTTTCTGATAGAATGTGCAAGCGGCAGCCTAAATTGCGAAAAAGATCAATTTGAACATTTATAGGCATTGTACAAGCGTCGAATAATACAACGAAAACTTGTGACTGCTAATATCACTCAGTTTAAAAGAGAGAAAAAAAAAACGGACAAGAATTTCGAAATAAATTAGAAATGAATCTGGAATACCCCTATTTCAACACTACTTCGAAGCTTCACCTGGTTGGTAATTAAGGCCATACATATGCTGTCTGTCAGAAGCATTTGTAACACATTGTGATACAAGTTTAGAAATAAACTCCTTTGTCGAACATACCATACATTTCTAATTATTTTTATTATTTAATAATTTGATTAATTATTTTCTTTTTCAATTTTACTTTTAAATCATAATTTAATTAACGCAACATTACTAGACGGATCCTAGATGGACTGTTATACTTATATAAATAAATGAGAACCATCCACTTTCTAAATAATTATTTTACATTATTTGGTTTAGTTTCTTTCCACTATATCTTTCCTAACTGCTTCTCAAAGCACATTTGGCATTCTATTCTATTATAAACGAGCCATTTATTGTCTGACTGCAACAACTGCTTTCATAATATCGCGATACTTACTTATGTCAAACAACTAGTACATTTTTCATATAGACAGCCGTGTATTAGTCCTATAGACACACTTTTCAGTCTTTTTCGATGTAAGCTCTCCTTTACAAGATGTCCTGTGAGCCAGTTTTCCTTCTGTTCCTGTACGATTATTCGTAGGATCATTTTCACATGAGTATTCTGCAATTTAGATATAAGATTCCTCACTAGAATGAATTCTTCGTAAACTGCCTGGTCCGTTAATTTTTATCTTACTCCGACGGGTATAAATCTTTCGTGAGCTGCCTCCTTCAAATATCGTCAAGACATCTCACGATAAAAGTTAAATGTAAGATCAAGAAGTTACCCCCGGAGGGCCAAGCTATTTAACACGCGCGGAGTGCCAAGCCGTCACTTTCTTCTTCTGAACTCTCAACACAATCCTCTTCAAATGAAGAATCATATGCAAGAAGTACAAATTCTATTTCTCCTTCGGTCAGAGCCACACAGTTTAGTCGCTTTCTCAATGCCAAGTGGAACGTTCAATTTTTTTTTACTCTTCTCGGAGTTTACGAAGTAGTAGCAGTAGAGCCAGCCCAAATGTAAAATAATGCGCATTGCAATAATTCAAATTATACGAAAAATAACACTTTCTATACAAAAACTATTTCATTGCTATATTCTTCATTTATTTAAAGTCAGCTATATAAAAAATGGAAAACTCAAAGTCATTACTTACAGAACCATTATGGAAAAATATGTGGGGTACAAATTGTACCCCGCTTGATCCTCCAGAAAATATCTGCACCTTCGGTTCAAACATTTTATTTCAGAGAACATCTATGTAAAACAAGTTACAAGGGAAAGAAAACCCTGACACACTATACAGAAAATTAGTAATTCATGTATCAGGTATAATGAAAAAGTAAAAAGAAAACAATTAACCTCAATACTTGGTCATACAGAAAGATTATAGTGCATATACGAAGTAAGTTATCAACTGATAGATGTCTCTGTCCGCACTATCGTTAAATATCCCGGCAGTTTCTAGTTGTGTGCTTGCAAACATAAAGTCTGACAATTATTTCTTTACGAAAAAAAAAGGGTGATAAGAACGAAAGAATAAAGTTTGCCAACGCCACTGTAGTCATAAGATCGCCATCTTAAAGAATAGCCACCATAGTAGAACGTAGTTCTTATTTTATAGTTTTATGCTTTCTGAGACCAATCTTTTACTTGAACCAAAGTAGCTAGACGATGTTCATTTTTTCATAGGTTACGTAGGAAGTGAGAATAGTCTTCGGCTTGAGTAGTTGAATGTACAGTTTTATTTTCTGCCAAACATTGGCAAGGTAGCTTTTTTTCGGCACTTGAAATGAACATGGAAGTATTTGCAAGAGAACAGTATTTATGATTTCCGGAGTGGAGGTAGGAGGTGACCCCAATCATCTATTGATATGTTGTAGAGCCAACTAAGCTAAGTCGCCGTGAAACATCGGAAAATTACTGTTTTCGGCACTTACGCCCATGGATGTCTCTGAGGGGGGACAGTTTGTCACGATTTCTTGACCAGAGGCAGGAGGTTATCTCAATTATATTTTGATATGTTGTAGAGTTAAATAGACTATTCCGAAAGAGCCCGATATCGGGAATGTGATCAACAATTATGCCACAAAGCAAAGACCATTCGGAAATCACAGGAAGAGTTATGCAACATTATAATTTGCTAAAATAATTAATCAACCACTGTTGGTATGCATTTTTTTTGCCTCTTAAACACACGAAGAATCTCTGTGTTCAGCATTCCCAAGAGGCGCTTTAATTCATCGGAATATATTTCTTGTTAGTGTCTATTTTATCAAGCCTAAAAAAAGAAATGGCATTTGCCAGCTCAAACAGAGCGGGTTTGCGTTAAACCATTTTGTTAGTCTCTGGTTCATTGACTCATACCGTGGTAGTGTCGGTACTGGACAGTGTTCTTTGAGGAAATCCCACGACGTCTTGCCACGTTGTGTTATGTATATTCCATATGCCAAGTACCACATGGTTGATTCATATAAATACGTATTGACGTTTGTTTCCAATACAAATGATCTCAAACATAAACTTGATATTATAAACAACAGATTTCCAAAATAGTCTTAACATTTTTAAATAACTGTTGACCGCCTTAATGGTGCAATAATTACAAGCTCATTCATTGTAAGCTAGTTCTACAACAAATAAAAAGTTAGTTAAGTCATCTCCTACCTCTGGTCACATTGTCACAACAAACTTTTCCCTCCCATAGACTCCCTACGTTTCAACTAATTATGTTTTAGGCACACAACTTACGAAAAGTGAACATAGATATTTCCGTCCACGTAAAAGATTGGTCTCAGAAATCACAATCATACCATGTGGGCTTTGTGGTGGACCAACACGGTGTGCGTGGGTTTTCTCGGGGTTCTCCCGTTTCCTCCCACATTCTTCATTCCACCAATTCAAACCATCATCATCCATTCATCCTGAGCCACAGTTCCCTGAAGAGCTTAAAATTGAATTCAATTCAGAAATATTAAAACAATAAAATAACATCAAGGTTTTGATATGGCGACTTTTCTCTAAGATGGTGGCCTTTCGACTACAGTGACGTTGGTAAATTTGATTTCATAGATTTAATCACACTTTATAGAAAGAGTTGTGAGACTTTCTGTTGCAATTAGTTTTGCGTTTGGGTTAAAATTTCAATTATTTTTACCCCACTAGTTACCAGAATCTTCAATAAGAACGTAATTCAGTCTAGAGACATCTGTCGGTAAAATATTAAAGCTCGTCCAAGCCAGAGAACATGAATAAACACTGGGTTATTTCTTTACGCTTGGTCTCTGCTACTAAGTCTATAGAATTTAGGGTGGGGTGGGGTGGGGAACCTGTGTATTTATTCAAACATTTATACACAGCCAATAAAACAACCATACAGAAAATCTATTAACTTTATGCCTTTGTGTGAATCAATAAATTTAAATTCAGACATGCATAATAAGTTTCGATTACAGGAATTTCCAAGTGAAGAATTAACAAAGTTATCTCTAAACCATATATGATGAAAACCACAATAATTTCTGTTCATGTTTATATACAGGTTGCCAATGAAGGAATTTATCTATGACTTGACTTGAATGAATGTCTGTGAATCCCACATCAAAAGAACTGTTCTATCAACATATAAGTTATCATACGCATTGCAGATTGACATATTTAAAATACTTTTATTTTTGCATATCTAATTTATAAGCATTAATAAACAAGTGAGGATCATATACATGTATTACGAAAAAAAAGAAACGCTTTCGTAAGGCATTAAATACATTACTTTAAAGAAGGGATTACTAGAACAGTTTATATTTTCAAAAAATCTAAGCACGTCATGGTTGTAAACAAGTAAAACACGGAAACTGGGTTTTGAAATTAAAAAAAAAAAACTTGTGTTTAGTTCTAAAATGAAAACCGAATTTGGTTACAATCCCACTTTGGTTAGATTTTTTTTTAGGTATATGCTTCCTGTATTATTTCTGACTTACATTTTTCTTATTTCCGTCAACAACGGATCACTTTTGTGGATAATAGATGTCACCACAGTCAAAATGTCATACTTTTGAAGTGAATGTATTGATACAAGACGAATGTTTTAGTGTAACTTTCAATCGATTTACCATAACACTATTATTATTTACTGACTAATCTTTTTTGAAAACAATCGAATTTTCTACACTGTTGTGTGATATTACTTCGAGGTCTCGCTTGGCGAAATTCCGAGTCACAATTAGACGATTAAAAACGAAAGAGAACGTGTTGCAAAATCCTAGAAAAAATCCTGGTTACTAGACTCCACACACACTTGGAACACCACCACCTACTCCCTCTCTACCAAGCAGGATTCCGTCCTTCCTTTAGTATCAATGATCAGCTTCTTCGCCTCACCAACACCATAGTTAACCATTACAACACCTCCAAACCTTCTTGCCTCGTCCTTTTCGACTTAGAAAAAGCTTTCGATGAAGTATGGCATCTCGCCCTCCTACACAAGCTCCGTTCCTTCCATCTCCCCATCACCTACTTACGATTCATTTTCCACTTCTTAACTAACCGTATCACCTACATCAACATAAATTCCAGTTTATCCCACCCAGTTTTCCTACATTGTGGTGTCCCACAAGGTTCTGCGCTGTCCCCACTCCTATACCTCCTTTTCGTGACAGACCTTCCTCCACTCCCTCAGAACATCCATATATTCCAATACGCCGACGACACCGCCTTCCTAGCCCTCAGCAACACAATTCACCACATAAACACCACCATGAACACCGCCATCCTCACTTTCAGTAGTTGGTGTAGTAAGTGGGGACTCACAATCAACTCAACCAAGACACAAGCCACAGTATTCCTACCTCCTAAACATCGCTCTCATGTACACCGCAACCCAGCTAAACTTGCCCTAACAGTCCATCAACAACCGATTCTCCCTTCCAAACAAGTCACTTATCTCGGTGTTATCCTCGACCAACACCTAACTTGGCGACCTTATCTTCAAAAAGTAGTTTCTAAAGCCACCAATAGACTCAACCTTCTAAAATGCCTTACTGGAACTACCTGGGGCCTCAAACCTTCCACCGTCATAACCACGTACAAAGCTTTCCTCCGTCCTGTCCTTACCTATGCATATACAGCTTGGATCTTTGCAGACGAACGCATATATCACAAACTACAAGTAATGGAAAGACACGCTCTCCGACTAGCTTACCGAATCAAACTCCCCAGTCCAACTCACGAACTTTACGACCGACTTACATTTCCACACCTCACTCTCCACCTCGAAACACTACGCACAAAGTATATTGCCAAACGCTTAGACTCAAATCATCCTCTTTTACATGAAATCATTACACATCATCAACGACAAAACACACCTGCCAAACATGTTCCTACTCCTTTATCACTGCTATTCGCACTTTTTCACTTCACAGTACCACCGAATCACCCCGCAGAAGAACTCATCGACGAACTTCGTTCACCGAACATACCACCATATATAGCACCTTCATATGCTGCACAGTAATCATTTAGAACGCAAGGGCCCATCTGTCCACATCATCACCTAGAGCTGCCCCTAGGTCAGAAGATTATCAATCACTCGTCCTCAGTGTTGCCAAAGTGTTGTCCTGTCAAGTGCACCTCACTACCATTTCTCATTACCATAACCATTTAGATTAAGATCCTCTTACCAAGCATAATGATTGTGAGGAAAACTCATGATATCCACGATGGAAGAAAATAAAGAATAAAATAATAGATCACTCAAATTCCCTTAGCACTTCCACCTTTTCACAGACCCTCACCTACCCTTTATCACCTCTTCCCACATAGAGGGTGTAGGTAGCCCTTTAAGCGGGGGCTAGTCTAGGCTTCACTTAGGCTAGCAAACAAACAAACAAACAAACAAAAAGAGAACGTGTTTTTTGTATTGTATGTTCTCATTTTGAGAATAATCACAAGAAGACTGTTATACGTAAATAGTAAATTCGGAAAGAATACATTGTTTATTTGCTTTTTTAAAAAACTCACACAGCTAAATATTCCTAGTCTTACTGGTGTACTAGTACAGACAGAGATCATTGACATGACTATCTACCTTATATCACCTCATCCTTAAAGAATTCACAACGAAGGAAATTGGGAACTGTACCAGTTAGGTGGTACGCTTGTAGAGCTTGGAATAGGAAACCACTGTATGTTGGCATCTTTGACACCCCCAATGTAAGGGTAATATCGAACAGGAACGACTGATCCTATTACAACTTTTATTTTCTTGTATAACCCAATATCCATTAGCATACACAGCTTGTATCTTTTCTTTTATTTCTTCTTCGATTCCCTTTCCTCAAATAAGTAAAGAACTCTATCTTCTTTTCTTCCATAAGAATATACGCTCCCACAGAATTCGCATAATTTAAACAGACAAGCTTGCCTGTTACACTAGCTGATGGAGAAGTCAAGACTTACAAGAGAAAATTGAAAGACTTGTAAAAAATATCTAATATCCCCTTTCTTTTGTAAGGCGGACTGAAGGTGCAGGGGAAACCCCTTAGGGACCGCTACTATTCACTGGATATTCTTTACTAAGAATATATTTACTGCTCTTACCTCCTCTCCCCCGTTAATTTTGAAAAGCTAAACTGAAAATTGAATTTGTAAGTAAAGACAGCCAATGCTTATACAGAGTGATTTCAAACTATAAGGACAGACTGCGAGACTTACAAAAAAAAAAGGAAAACAGTTTCTTTGGCGAAACGTATAAAACGGCATGTAATGCATTGGGTAGACCAGTTCTCTAACCTCTACACCCTTCCCCGCATTCGGCACTCTCTATCTCTGTAACCACATGCTAGGCGACTTACGTTCAATGGACCTTTTTGTCGTATTTTCATGAGTACTTCCTTCTACCAAAGTATGCAACACCCTTTTTGGAACACTTTGTATATTGCATCACAAGAACATGGCTTTATGTCTGGCAATAACTGATGTGAAAAAACAGTCTATTTTTAGCATTGGAAGGGAATTATAACTGATATTATGGGAGTCAGCTATTTAAAAAAGCTTAGGAACCTCTGCACTACATGACACGTATTTTATATAACGATAAAACTAGTAGTGGATAGATAATAGATAGATAAAATGAATTGTATGGGCGGTAACAGCACTATGGCTTACGCCCGTCCCGAAACTAGTAGTGGGATGAAAGCATCTGCCATCACAGTTTTCCTGTTCGCAAATCCTGTCAATATATATATATATATATATATATATATATATATATATAAATGTTAAGGAATAATTTTCCGTCATTTAGGAGATAAGTACCATATTCCCACAAAAGTCAAGTAAAACTCTTAGATGTTCACCATCTACTTTTCAACACACTAGTATTTTGCTAGTGTTGATTATGTCAGAACTAAGAACATTCAGCCTCCGTAGCCAAGTAGTAACGGTCGAGGACTTGGGAGCGGCTTTAACGACACACGCTGGTTTTTAGTACTATTACCGACTAAACTGAAGAGGCTTTTTCCACGGTTTCCGTTAGTTACATTCGAAAAAGGGCGGCATGGTATTTAGTAAAGATTCTGACTTCAGCTCCCCCCCCCCCCCTTCCAGCCCTTTCTCTTCCGCAGAAGACTCGCAGACAAGTCGCGGGCTTATTTTATAGCTGGCTGTTTTTCGATAAATGTATGTTAAATTGTAGGCACATTATTTATTGAATCTTACATGATTTACTATGAAGAAACAACAGATGGTGCAAAGGTAGTTGACATAATTCATATATAAAGTTTCAAAGAATTTTCATATATTTTACTGAATTTCCGTCAATTGAAGTTCTTTACAGTATGTTTAAAGTTTGCAATCTATAATCGGAGATATTCATTTCAAAACTTTAAATAAATGAGAAATTTATTAATACGCTGTAGAAAAGAGTTCATACTATCTATTAAGAAAATATTTAAATCCAATGTTCTAATATTCCTTCATAACGACTAGAATTACTGGCTATATCATAGAGATAATAATCTTTTATTTTACGAAAATGCATTAATTTGTGCAGCTGCTAGTTTATTTTACTGTCTAGCGACACCTATATTTTTCCTTACCCGTTATTTTTTTTTTTATTATTCACAGTTTTATTTTGGGAGATGTATCATATGTCAGAAGTGTCTATAAAAGTATTTCGACTAACAAGAACTGGCTCAAAATCTTTAGATTATCAACTTAATTATTTTATATCACACTTTATTAATCGTCAGGTTTTTCAAACTGAATTTTTGTAGCATTTGCTGCTACAATTTGACAGTTCCGGGAAGTTACCCATAACAATGTCACAGCAGTGGCGGATCTTCAGATGCAGTTGTTAAATTGGCACCTCACTTGATATTTTGATATTTATTAACTAATTGGCGTTAATACAACTTGTGGAAGCTACCTACTGAGATCGGACAGTGGCATTATGGGTAACCTATCTAAGCATGGAAATCCTGGATAAATGGTAGGAGTGCTCATGGATGAATTTCTGTTTATTACTTCACCTATTTGCTAGGACACCAGCCGCGTCAGAGAAGGTGTCAGACAATGTAGGCGGGCGGGATCCTTTACTTTGTTTCTTATAAGTCCCGGTGACTTACTCGCCTATGCATTTGAACATAAATTTATGTCTTTAGGTATGTCTGGCTCAGGTAGGGATAGGGGAGAGGAAAGGGCGAGAGAAAGAGTCGGCAAGGGCCTAATTTGATGGTACAATCCCAGGATTTGCCTGGTATGACAGAAAAAACCTGTAGAAACCTCAATCAGGATGGTCGGCCGCTGGGATTGAACCCAGGAGCTCTTGAATGCTACGGCAAACTTCTATTACGAAGCTATTCAGTGCCTATGAATTGGATACGAAACACTACTACCTTCAACAACTCCCGATAGGATTGGTACGAATTGTTCATGCGAATGAATAAGTAACATTGTAACACAACTTTGCTTACCTTTCAAATAATTAAGACTGTTACTGAAGAAATAATGAAACTACAGAAAACACTTCACGATTCAACAATCAACAAGTACCACCAACAATAAAGAAAAGACGTTTAGCCTACACGGTAAACTCTTACAAATTTGTCTGCTAGAGTTATTTGAAGGAAGATACCTATCGGGGAAAGATGACTATAGTAGTGTAATCCCATAAGTATGATCCTAGATGGATTTTTTTGGTGTGAATGAACTAGCCAGTGTGCTCTTTAAGGGGCTGCATTGAATGATGGGTAATCTGTCACGTGCAGACGAAGCGAGTTCTTTAAAATCAATCTTTTTCTATCTAGAAATAATTTCCTCTCAAACAGTTTAGTTAGTACTCAAGAAACAGTATAGGACCGGGCTAAACTCCATGATAGAGGAGCAAATGCATTTAAGTTTGGTTATTTTGAATGGCAAGTACTTGCTTAACTGGAACAGTACCAGAACGAAATCATGTGTGAGGCGGGAAACGGGTGAACTGAAGTTTTACCTCGAAGGTTGGGGATAGATGCCCAATACAAAAATGGTTAGACAATGATTTCTTTTAACTTTTTTCGTGAATAGAACCTAGTCATACAATGACATTTGTAATTGCTAATCTACGAACGTGTTCAATAGAATCTGATTGTTATTTATGGTTTTCAGGCAATTATGTATGATGCCAGAATAGGAGTGCGATGAGGATCTAGGAAAGAAGTCCACCAGAGCCCTATTTTAAAAGCACCATCCCAGCATTAACCTTGAGTTACTGAGAATTGCTGCCGCGGGGATCATATTCAGGACCTATCGAATCCGAAACCAACGCTCTACTAACTGAGTTACGGCTGCTCGGCACATGTTCAATAGAATGTATGCCACATGTTAATGATAGAATACTAATAAAACAATGGGCGTTACAGACCGAAAAGTCCTGAGCCTGTCGCAAAGCCACCTGTGCGCGGTTGGTGGAACTGCGTTCACCTGAGTGATGGCAGTGTGGTCAGCATTGCGCGCCACCTGGCTACGAACAGGCGTATTAGGGGGCTTTCTAAACTGAACATGTTAAAGAAGTATGTTCTTATTTCACACAAAACAAAGTCATTGCTGCATTAAATTGGTGTATTATTTACTATCACATAATGGAGAGAAATCTGATCTTTTCAGGAGATGTCGTCAAGGTAATGATATTATGTAAAATATTTTCTGAAATTGCCGAAATACTTCCATACTTGTTCATGTATTTTAGTCATGTTATAAATAATGCAGCCATGATGTTTCTCTTTTTAATTTCATTATTTTATCCTAATTATCTTATATCTTAATTATTATGTCTTCTATCTTAATTATGTATTAAGCATCTTCCCCCAAAATGAGTGAGTAACTGACACTGATATGTGGGGTAAGATGCATATTCTGATAGGTCCGTTGTGTATACATGTAACTTCATGTACTTCTGTCAGTAAGAGCATGAAGCTTCAATATATATTTCTGCAAAGTTTCGTCTTTCTATTTATTTGGTTTACTCCACAATGGTTCTTAGTCCAAAATGTGTGGCATCTTTCCTCAATCCACTATAATTATAATTGAAAATGAAATGGCATCCACGGTACTATTATATCCCTGTACTCTAATTATTGATTTGCTAAAACGGAAAATAGGATTAGAAATTAACTCATTAGATTAATAAACTGTCATTTTATAGATGATGGACTACTTGTTTTGGGTCATTGTTATGCCAAAATTCGCTATAAACGTACAAAAGACTTCCGTACTACATCTAAATCTAGTCAACAGGTCTGTACTCTCAAATTCACATGCTAAATTCTTGTAAGTATAAAAAGTGAACGGTCTGGCAACACTGCTTTCATATTCATATCCATATATATGAGAGAAAAGTTATTTTTCTTGAAAAAAGCAAACATAACCACGTCAAAATTCGATCCCGGGTCTCCGGATTAGATTTCCGACATGCTACCAAGATGGCAAATTCGCAATTGGAAATCAGCCGCTTGTCAGTGATATTTACGGTTACCGTCATGTCATTGTCATTTACGGAGCAATGCGCCTGCGCGAGAATGACCCTGCCTTAATACAGCATTCTATATTGAGACAGTACTCAATATATGTTTCCGCTCAATTTAAATCCATGTCGAAGACCGATTTGGTATTGCCATCTTGTGAAAAATTATCGAACTATTTTTTCACGCTTTGGTCATCGGCCACTTGAAGTGTATTCAACCAAAATAGCTGTAAAATTTCTGTAGAATGAAAATACAAATATACTGTGAAATAATTAGAATCTCTTACCTAACAAGAACATTCTTCATGGAAAAACTTACCTGAAAAACAGCAAGAAATATTTAATTAAAATCAAAAGGTAAATCAATTAATAGTAATGCATTAAAAATATTTATTTTTACGAAACTACAGAGAAATGGTAACATTTTTAAGATGATACAGTCCTAGGTAGAATCCCATGAATGATGAAAGAAAAACATATAAGTAAAACTTTTAAAAACAACGCTTTTGTTAAAATATGCATCAAAAAGTATTAAGAATTTATTATAATATTTACGACGTTTAAGACCTCTATGAGTAAAAATGAAAACATTAATGCTTTTTTTAAAAAATGTAATGTATTTTTGATAGACACCGTACTTTTTGAAGTATTTTGGCGTTTCCTAGACCGGTAGACAACCGCATCAAGCTTTGCAGTGCGGCTGGTTGCAGAATTGTCCGGGGTTGAGGAAATTTATGTTAGTCATCAAGAAAACAAGCGTACAGAGTTTCAAGTTATTGGACTGGACAATAGAAAGTGTGAAAATATTTGAAATAAAACTTAAATAAACCTCAAGCCAAGCGTCCGGAATCTGCGAAAATAGGATCCCTATTTACTTTAATTTGTAATTGAAAGCATGCAATAATGTTGAAACAGTATTAAATTGGGAAGTACGAGAAACAGTCTTATCTGTTGATACTATATTTTTCACAAACAACTTTTAGTATGGTAACTGTTAAAACTAACAGAAAAATTGACAGCTGCCGTGACCGGGACTCAAATCTGGTTCTC
>JAGDQP010009318.1:0-59670 GCA_022664845.1 Lepisma saccharinum
TAATTTGAGGGTTTTACTATATATAGCTTAAATTAGTGTATTGAAAATCGCTAGGGCTCTAAAATTAGCGCACTTATTTTTGCATCACCCCGTATATATTCCTAATTAATGTGCCTATTAGCTACTGTATTGTATTACTGTCCCAAGAAAGCAACGTGGTTTCTGACAATATAGGGGTCATCAGTTAGGGGTGTTGGGAAATCCGAAGTTAGTTTCAGAATTACTTGGATTCCGGAGTTTCCCGGAATTTCTAAATTCCGACATTTCGGAATTCCCAAAGCCGTGGTGACTCAATAGTAAAGCGCTCACCTCTGGCGCTTGGGGTCGTCGGGTCGATCCCTACTCGTGCCATGTGGGTTTACTGGTGGGCAAATACAGTGTGCGTGGGTTTTCTCCGTGCTCTCCTGTTTCCTCTTAATTTCTCCATTTCACTAATCATCCCATCATCATTTGTCAGATATGAGCCTAGTTTTCCTAAAGTCTTTACGCTAAGGCTTCCTAAAGTTTTAAGGCCTTATAAATTAAATTAAATTTCATAATTTAGAATTCCGAAATTCCGACTTTCCAAAATTCCGATCCATTACCTTCCGTTTGACATAAGCTACTATAGAATTTCAACACAAGAATTTAAATTTTATCTATGGCCTTTAGAAACCTTAGGGTCAGGTGCTCATTCCAAGAATTCTTTACACTGCCTTAGGGTCAGGTGCTCATTCCAAGAATTATCTACACTGTATTTCACCTTATCCAGTAAGTATTGATTGTTGTGAAAATAACAGATCTTGTTGATATGTCTGTGAACAGTTCTTTTCTACAATTTGGTGATGATGCCCGAAATTCCGACATTTCAGAAATCGTAAAAATTGTCATTCCGATCCCGAATTCTGATATCCATTCCGGAATGTTCCGGAATTCCGAACATCCCTATGAGCAGTGTATGTAAACACATGACCCGCACAGGAATACAACCGCGCTGTCACTGCTTGTAAAAATTTCTGAATACCTGACGTTTGGGCGCGAAGTATTTGTATTGTAGCATGTTTAAATTTTGAATATTATTTATGGCCTTTAGGCATCTAAGGCTCAGGCCAGGATAGGGGAGGGAAAAGGATTCGGGAAAGTGTCGGCGAGGGGCCCAGGTACGAAAATCAAACTTTAGATTCGTGCCACAACAGGCATCTTGAACGTACTATCCCGGCATTTGTCTAGTCTGACAGAAAAAGCCCTGGAAAAAAGTCAGTCAGGATGGTCGGTCGCTGGGATCGAACCTACAATCTCCCGAATGTTACGCCAAGGCTCTACCACTGAACTACGGCGGCTCAGTAGCGTCTTTAAAGTAAAGGAGTACGTCCTATTTCTTTTATGTAATGCTAAAAAGTTTAATGAAATTTGATTTAACACGATCGTAGTTTTATGATTGCGCTTTAGTACTTTGATTGTTTATGTATATTGTGTGTTTAATTATACACAATGTTTGGTAAACTACTTTTATTTTTGGCACTACTTTTTGCGGTGCTCCCTGCACGCTTTTTTCACTCAACCACAGGCGGAAGAAGTTCGACATTTATTTCACCTCTTAGAACCAAAACTCACACAACTCACAAACAAAACAATACTGACTAGAAATACATGAAGTCCGTTCCTGTAATTTAAAGTTTGGCAACACCGTTCCTCTCTCTTTTGCAGTTGAAGAGTGGATCGGAAATGATTTATGACTGAAGCGGTTTGTCCTTTAGATCAGGATTTTCAAGAAAAAAATGGTTCCGAAGAGGGAAGACAGACTATATCTTTATACTTTCGTTTCTTTCTTTCAAAATACATTTTTATATGTTTGTGCGAACCTGACTTTAGCTAACCTCCGCTAACCCACGGTAACTAAAATGCAACTTTGGGGGGCGCAAGCCTCAGTGAGCGGTGGGCATACTCAAAAGTGCTATATTGCGTATGCCCACCACTAACCGAGGGCTGCGCCCCCCCTCAGGCTCACGCCACCCAGCTCCCTTGCGCACCACGCGGTCGAGACCTGGTTTATATATATATATATATATATATATATATATATATATCCTAGCTTTCAGTAGCCTTTATTTGTACACCAAAGCAATTATGAATAATACATGTCAACATATAAAAATAAAGTTTGAAAGAAAAAGAAGAAAAATATTGCTCCTGTCGAGATTCGAACCCGGGTTTGTTTTGTAATAAGCCAACGTCTTACCACAGCACCAAATTAGTACGTGGCAAATATTGGTTTGGTGGTTGTATTTACAGTGAATGGGGTCGGAGCCTGTTACTATGACGCCGCAAGCACGATGACTACCAACCTTGTTACTATTTTCATCCTCAACTCTTGAATGCGGGGCGTAAGCATTTGTATGATGCCTTGTTGGTTAGTAGGTCATCGATTCCGCGCAAAATTGCTCTTGTGCCAGATTATCATCATCTCGGGAGTGTTCGTAGTTAGTGGTACGCCCCGGACATGAATGTTTGTGTGTGATTTTAACTGAATTCTAATACTATCAGTCAACACAGGTTCAAAAGGTATATCAAATGGGACAAGTAAAACCCGTTTAGAATAAACAATGTTTCTAAAAACTTCTAGAGCGTTGGTTAGAAATCGGAAAGTCCTGGGATCGATTCCAGCGGTCCACTCTTCTAACGGGTTTTTCAAGACATTTCCTCACACATACCAGCCAAACGCTGTGATGGTACATATAAATAGACCCTGGCCGTCTATCTTCCAACACACTATTCAGGTCCTATCCCGGCTTGGTCCTCATATTCCTAAAGGCCTTAAAATAATTCGAAACAAATCCCTCGAGGATCTTTTTACCCCATCCTATCCCGGGCGATTTTTGTTTGTTTGTGTTATGCGTAAACAACAAAAATCAATTCACACATTCACACAAATCATGCACTGTAGATTTTAATATACAAATATACTATACTAGGTGTCAAGAATATTAAGATATCCCCGCTCATTCTTCCTTGTAAGTTCTCGGTGTTAGAGCGTTGGCGTAGGATTCGGGAGGTTGTGGGTTCGATCCCAGTGGCGGGCCATCCTGACTGAGGTTTCTCCAGGATTTTCCTCAGTCACACCAGGCAAATGTCAGGATTACATCTTCAACATAGGCTCTGACCGACACTTTCCCGAATTCTTTACCCTTCCCTATCCCGGCCTGAGCCTTAGATGCGTAAAGGCCATAAATAAAATTAAAATTCATTATCAATTCAAAGTGAGTAATGTTAATTGCAGGACATATCTATTAATTCCATTTTAATATATCATGGTAGAAGAAACACAGATAGAAGCTCAATGTTAATTGAAACATTTATTATTTAAAAACTTTATATTTGAAACAAAATTTAAAATAAAATTTTAAAAATATACAATTGTGTGTCCCAGGTTCCAACTCATTAACACACTTTTCTTCTCAAAAAATTGAAGTGATCAGAATTCGAACTCACGAGCTTACGCACGAGAGGTAGGCGCGAAATCCATAAGACCACCGAGACTTGATTATGATAACACAGTATTTATTGTCAACTATCGATCGTGTGTGGGTCTCCGATCCCATAACAAAATAAATATGATATTTTCCATGTCAAAGCATTGTTGTTATAAACCTAAGATAGAAAAAATAAGCGGAGCAAATCAATACGTTTTAATTTTTTAAAAAAACTTAAAACGTTTAACAGTTTAATCAATTAACTAAATTCTTAGCTTCATCGGAGATGCCGAATTACATAAACAACAGCAACCTGTAAAGCCAGCCACATCGTTCCTCATTGGATTCTGCCAGCCAATCAAATACCGTCTGCACAAAGTGTGTCTTTAAGTACCAACGTTCACTGATTCCACCAACCCACTGTTCCAATACATCTATACATACCCCCTTGACGTAGTTCTCTCTCGCTCTCTCCCTTTTTCTCTCTTTCCGTTTGTATATGTGTGCTTGACGAAGACAAGAAAGGGATTCCGGTCAACTCTCTCGTGGGTTCTCTAAACGATGCTCACCTTTAAATATTTGTTCCTCCAAATGGAGAAATATCCTGGCATTCCATGTTTTCGCGCATATTTGTACTATCATGTTAGTTATCTCACTGTTAAGCATACAGTGCAACAATTCTTCTGGAGAAAAAAAGCTAATGTTTCTTATAGCTCCAACCTCCATTTACTTTAGTTCGTGACTGTACAATGAAGAAGGTTACTATTTCTGGTTTTCACGGTAGGGACCATGGAAGTAAAATTGAGATATTTTTAAGTCTCCAGTTCTCAGCTTACCGGACTGTTGTATAAGAACATTTTATCTGCAAGTGCGACGAGAAAAGAGAATGTAAGAATGCGAACGAATACTTGTTGGGGTTTGCTTGAGCTACGAACCGATTATATTATTTTGACTATTACAAGAAAAAAGTTTCAAACAGATTTAATGTGAGACAGATTAGAAACCCATTTTCCAGTCTGCGGAGCAATTTTTAGGTAGATTTCGAAAAAAAATCTACCTATTGAGATCGGTACGATATATATATAGGGTGGCCCATTTTTATTTATTTACTGACAAGGCAACAGGCAATGGAATAATTATAGTGCTGAGTTTTACAAAGTAGTTGTACAGAGTTTATTGACAATTGCATCTCTAAATTCTTTAGGCGACATAAAGCATACGTCCAGATCATTGTGAACTGTACAGAATTTGTTATATATGGTACAAATTCTGCAGATTGGTGACCTCATCAAGATATTGGTTCTTGCCTTTTTACAGTGGAAGAAACCAGTATTATTAACGCGAGTTTTAGATGATGGGACACGAAAATGTAATGTCGAAACTAAATCCATTCAATCTAGCTTATTTTGAACATTTTTTTGAAGAAACAACAGATCAGCAATGTTGCGCCTTTGTTCTAAGCTCTGAATATTAAAATTCTTAATGACTGCATTGTAACTATCATGAGCAGCATAGATTCTAGTTTCTTTAAAAGTCAGGAATTTAAGAAATTTTGATTGGATTTTCTCTAATTGTTTTGCAATGTTTCAATTGATATGGATTCCAAATAGAAGAAGCATATTCTACCTTGGAGCGAACATAAGCATAGTATATTTTTTCCAATGTTGATATGTTGTTGAATTCTCTTCCCGTCCTAATTACGAATCCTAGTAACTTCAATGTCTCATTTGTTATATTTGTAACATGTATGTTAAGAGTCAATTTCGAGTCAAAACTGAGACCAAGATCCTTAACTACAGTAGGTCTGTTTAGTACAATTTTATTAATGGAATAATCAAATTGATGAGTGGTTTTATTTCTATTAAATAATACTTTACATTTACTTATGTTGCCTCCAAGTTGATTAATAGCACACCAGTTTGCAATATTATCTAAGCTTTGCTGAAGTCTTATGCAGTCTCCGATAGAGTTGACTTTTGTATATATTTTAAAGTCATCTGCAAATAACAATTTTTCATTATCAGGCACACAATCAGGAAGGTCATTAACAAATTAGGGTTATAACAAAGGTCCTAGGTTCGAACCCTGAGGAACTCCTGAGAGTGCAGAATATTCATATGATTTGTATTCTTTATAGACAACTGATTGCTTGCGATTTGTTAAGTACGAATAGAGGAGCCTAATCACAGTGGGTGAGAAGTGATAGTGATTTAATTTTTCCAGTAATATATTGTGATTAACCCTGTCAAATGCTTTCTCAAAGTCAATATAAATCACATCAACTTGCTTGCCTTCGTCCATCGAATTTGCTATGTAGTCCGTAACAAGTGCTAAGTTTGTTACCGTGGATTTCTGAGAAACAAAGCCATGCTGCTTAGTTGAAATAACTGGTAGAATATGATCACTAATTCTCTTGTATAAGATCTGTTCAAATACTTTTAAAAAGGCTGGCAATATTGCAATTGGCCTGAAGTCATTAATGTCTCTACTATTATTAGATTTTGGGATAGGACAAATAAGGGCAGATTTCCATTTGACGGGGAAAGTAAAGTTTTTAGGGATAAGTTAAATGCTATCAATAGGGGATATTTAAATATATCAACATATCCCTTAACATGAGGGTATGCCATCAGAACCAACTGTCGTCTTCGATTTTAAATTTCTGATAGCATTTTCAACTTCCTTTAGTTGAATTTGGTCAATGCACAGTGTCCCTATTTCATCATTTCTATTACTAACAGCATCACCACTAAGATTATTATATGTGTGAGAGGAGGATAGAAATACCGATTGAAAATACTGAGCGAATGTTATATCTCATCATTCCTAGACAGCTCCTTACCTTCAAATTTTAATACATTTTGCGGTAGGTGCCTTTTCTTATTTTTGATAAAATTCCATAGTTCGCTCGAGTTGGTATTAATATTATTTTTAGAATTAAGTATAAAACTCTTATAGGCAATTCTAATGTCTTTCTTAATTTCCCTAAGTAATCGAGCAAATTCTTGATAGAAAGGTGTTGAGTTCATGGTTTTGACCCTGGATTGTTTATTATAATATGCCTTGACCTTAAGTTTTCTAATAATATCTTTGGTGAACCAACACGGATACTTTGAAACAGTACTTATTTTACGGGGAACACACCTATCAAATATTTAATAGACAATATTATTGAATTTACTCACTAAGTTATTATCATTTCGATACACTTGTAAGAATTCCCAATCAATAGCTTGTATTTCCTGATACAGCATCAGAAAATTTGACTTCCTAAAATTATAATAATAAGTGTTACTTTTCTGCTTTTCTTTCTTGGCCTTTCTGTTAACTATTTCTATTATTATAGCTGGGTGATGGATATCTTCCGGTACCAACGGTAACAATTCTCTATTAACTTCAACATTTTCAAGATTTGACAGAACTAGATCTAGTGTGCGATTATTATTATTGGCAACATTGTTGAATGATCTCAAATCATAAAAATTTATACAATTATATAAATTTCTACACTTTATAGATGTGTTTTGCTCAAAATCAAATTCGGTACCGGTTAACTCCGGTAAACTAAAATCACTAATGAGGAGAATAGGACTGCCTTGTGGACAAGTGGCATTTTAATCAAACCGCTGGAATATTGCAAAGGGCTGAAAGAAAATACAAAAAGTGAGCAGTGGAACATGTACCGACAGAGGGGTGACAGCCATCCATGGACAATAGAGTTATGTCACATGCACATTGTTGCCATCTCAACACAAACTTATATGTTTTCAAATGGGATGAAGGTTCGGAGGTGATAGTATGAGCAAATTCTGCTTCGTTTCGGAGATACAGTGATTCCAACTTGGAACCCAAAATCAACGCCTAACATGCGAAAAAAGTGAATAATTCTCAATAAATAAGAAACGACGCATTGAATGAAAATTTCGTTTGTGGAAATTTGTTTGTAACAACATGGTGGATATCAGAATTGCAAACAAGATGTCACCAGGTTGTCAGTGTTGCCAACCCTGTATAATGCTTATTTTTTCAAATGGCACTACATTGTATTATTAGGTATTTGGCATCCTTTAGTGATGATAAACAACGTACGTAAAGCACACATCGCGGTGTTGCAAACTGATTCCCAACCAACATTCGTAAAACGTCTTCTTCTCTATAGTGACTCAGGTGTTTTCTTTCATATTCTTAAGAATTCTCCGTTTAGTATGAGAAGTCATTCTTCTTCACAATCGCTTTGTAAAAGAATCTTGGCTTGAACCGGGTTTGAACCTATTTTAACTATCTTTAGTACTGAAAAGTCAAACAAGTTACCGCTACACCATTTTGGCAACGAAAAACACAAGACAAATATTACAAGTTCAGAGACAATCATTGGAAATAATCTGATTTTTCCTGCTAGTTGTTTACACCATAGTGCACGCCGAAATTTATTTATTCGACGACTTTTAGACAAAATGGGGCCCACTAATATCCGAAATAACAAAAAATTGCAGTAAAAATAAAAGAAGCAATAATTTCGCCTTGCAAATTCAAAAGGTACGTATATGTATTATTATTATTATAGTGAAACGTTCGATAAGGAATAGTTTTAAATTCCCCGTAGAGTACCATTGAATATTATGGAAAGAAACTCTCTCAATAGTGTACTATATTAAATGGAAAACTGGCAGCTTGATGATTTCTTTTAAAGTAAAATCTTATATAGGGGACGAGGCTAAATATGGTGGTCGTCTGCTTCAAATATTTTTTAGATGTAAGTTATTTTCTTATCAAGAACACAAATGAAGGTTTTATTCCAACCCCTCTCCAATATAACTACTGAACATCATCAGTAGCAATATTGATAGAAAGTTCCGAAATAAGGTCCTGAGCTCCTAAGAATAACACTAGAGACTTAGGTAGTTTGTTCCGAACCACTCAGTAGAACAAAAGTTACTACCTTGAACCCGTGATTGGACTTTTCTTAAAGGTCCAGTATTAGTTGTATTATAGTCTAATATCTGGAATCTTCTGGGTCAGTATATATAGTTATAATCTCAAAGAACAAATATTTTCTTGGCAATATACAGCAAATTTAAAGTGCACGTCAATTGATGTTTTCAATTTTGACTTCCAGCAAAAGATTCTACCTTCATTGCATAGTTGTCACTTGAGCGAGCAATAATATTAATATGCTCCTATATTTGCGATGCCACGCACATACAATTTACACAGCGCGAATGTTGCGAATGTCTTTGAAGATTACGCCCACGTCCCATTTTCTCTTCCGTTTCCAGATAAAGGATATTCCCTGTATACATAAAATTGAATTTTGAATTTAGTTTTAAAGCCTTCTAGGCAATTTTGACTCAGGCCGGATGGATGCTAATGAGATGAATTGGTAGAATTATGAACTTGGGAGGAAAAGGGAGAACCCTGAGAAAACCCACGTACATGGGGTTTGTTCTCCACAAAGCCCATATTACATGAGGAGGGATTGATCCTACGTATACGTAGGAATCGCGAGCTATACTACACATGTTTTGTCGAGTAAGCTTCTGTGTAGCGTTACACAAAATATATACTTATTTTTTGGTGCGCGTGGACATGGGTTCGAGTCTGCGGGGTACTATTGAACACAGTGGTTCGGAACAGACTACAGCCTAAACTGCAGGTCCTGTCGTTAGAAGCTCAGCTGTTTATTTTAGTTGTTCTTAGCAATTATTATTGATAATGTTTAGTGACAGTTTATGTTTTTGTATTCTCTTTATTCTTTTCGTCATTATAAAACATTTGCAAATAAATGCCACCATAATTCTTCTTATTTTGAATGTAAACCTGATTTCCCATAGTTAGAGAACGACAATTTAACGTTCTGACGAAGCTGGAAAAAGTAAAAAAAAAATTATAATTGTAGAACATACTGCGTTCGAACTCATGCTCATGAACATCAAAAGTACGATAACCAAGTGCCTGAACCGTTTGGCCACGACGGCTACGATGAATAATATTCAAATTAGGCAAGTTCTGTACCGCTCTCAATATAGTAAGTTTATGCAGCCGTTATAAACCGCACTTGGTTATTCCATGTGAACTCAACACACTTTTTAACAAAATTCTGCTTCACGCTCTCAGATTTCCATGATTTTTGTTTTATTGGAAGTATCTGTTGCATTTGCAATTATTATTTTAGATTTTTTAGATTTTTTACGCACTAGTTTATGTTGTATGAAAGTTGAAAAAGTCAAATCTTCCGTGTTTTAATTTGCAAAATTACTTATTACGCAGCAATGGTTTGTGCCAGAGAGCTCGGAGAGGGCTCATTTTAAAGCTCTTGTAAAAGGTTTTATTTGATATGATACGCAACAGGGTTGCACAAACCTTTGTATACTCAAAGCTTAAAAAAATAATTTTCGCAAAATCGGATATCTCGATTTATTTTGTCAAAAAAAAAGAATCTTGAATCTTGGTCATACCTCCCTACACCTACCATGAAAATTGTAATTTTGGACAATAATGAGATCGTAAGATATAAAATATTTTTATTATATGCCTGGGGAAGAAAAGGCATCATCGGTCCACATTAAGATAAAAGACCTTTGATAAACTGCATTTTTGGGTCATTTTAATAGTTGATGATTTCGGGCCGTCTCGACCAGTTAAGTTTCTAAAATCCAGAAACATCCGTGCACCAGTTGAGATTCGAGTCCGGAACCCTGGAGGTGCTAGCCTGACGCCTCAGACCAAACGACTACCAAGGTCGGCTACGTATTAAGAATTTGAATTATTTATGGCCTTTACCGTTAGGCATCTATGGCTCAGGCTGGGATAGGGAGGGGAAAGGATGCAGTAAGAATTCGGCTAGAGCTTAAGTTTAACGTATCAACTAAATATGTGCCTGGTGCGACTCACGAGAAACGATAGATTCACATTAAGAATATTATATATTACTGGAAATGAGATCAGGATTGGTATCCTGGAATTTGAAACTGAGGATTAGGATCTGATTCTTGGAACTGGATGCCCGGATCTGAATCCTGAAATCGGGTACCAGAATTCAAGAAAACGGGTACACGGTTCCAAGAACCAGATCCGCATCCTCAGTTCGGGTCCGGTTCCAATATTACGTGCCCGAACAGAATCCATGTGTTTATCCATATTCTATACCAGTTCATAATAAAATAAACTTAACGTGGATCTAGGGTTTTCCTCAGTCACACCAGCCAAATATCGAGTTGGTATCTTCAACCTATGCTATGGCTATTTTTTTTACATCCTTTCCCCTCCCTATCCCAGTCTGAGCCATAGATGCCTAACGCTAAAGGTCATAAAAAATTTAAATTCTTAATACGGTGCTAACCTTGGTAGTCATTTGGTCTGAGGCGTCAGGCTAGCAACTCCAGGGTTCCGGGTTCGAATCGCGACTGGGGCACGGATGTTTGTGGAATTTAGAAATATAACAGCTCGAGACGTACCGAAGTCATTAATTACTAAAATGACCTAAAAATACAAATTTTACCAAAGGTTTCGTACCTTAATGTTGACCGCTAAAGCCTTTTTTTCCTCATGAATATTTAATTTTCATAATATGTGTAGGGAGATATGACCAAGATTCAAGATTTTTTAAAAAATAAATCGAGGTGTCCGATTTTGTGAAAACCATTCTTTAATTTCGGAGATAGAAAGCTTTGTAGAACCCTGTTGGCTATCATAAGAAATAAAATATTATGTTAAGAGCGTAAAAATGAGCCCTCTCCGAGCTCTGTAAACTAAAATCACGGAACATTTGACTTTTTGAACTTTCATAAAACAAAAACTAGTGCGTCAAAAAATCTAAAAATATTAATATTCTCAACAGATACTAGCAATAAACCAAAAATCAATAGTAATCTGAGAGGGTGCGGTAGAAAAGATATGTTGAATTGGCTTGGAATGACCCACAATCCCTTCAAGAACAGGACTCGTTTCTTAGATTTACGAAATCTCTCTTTTAATTCTGGATTAATCAAAGATATATGTTGATGTAACAGTAAGTTCTCAAGATTGTGGACTAATTCCTGCTTGATCTTGATCTGCAGATGAAATGCTTTATGGAACTGGGGGAGGTCCTAAGACATAGATACCTAAAGGTCATAAATAAAATTCAAACACGAGCCCATCGTGCCCGAAATAAATGAGAACCGGCTCCCGTCGGGATTCGAACCGGGTTTTATTCAGCAAGATGACACGAATTTGCAAACTGTAGTCTGGCTGTTGTATTTGCCGTGAACATATTGCGTAACAAGCCAATACTGCCCCGTTCAAGATGGAAGCCTCCAGTTTAATCCGATACCAATAGACTGTTTTTGCTACGGGGATTCAAGAATGACTCTTGTCGAAAAAACGCCGGATTTATCTCTTCGATCGTGGGCCCGATTCCCGCCTCGGGCATGGAGCATTGTGTGTGAGATTTTAACGTAGGATTTAATGTAGTAAGGTTAAAACAGTATATTCAGTTAAAAGGAATCAGTAAAGTTAAAGTAATTAAAGCCCACTTAGGGACAGAAATGTTTAAACAAAAAAGTATTTAAGTGGTTAAAATGCTGACTTCCTGAAATTAAAACTCGGACTCGAATCCCTGAGAGTAAAGATTTTTTCTTTTTTAAAATATAATTTTATGTGTTCATATTTATTATTAATTTTTGCTTTCTTGCATTTTCCGGAGATTATCTTAAATTAGTGACTATGAGTTAGGTTAGCGGTGATTAGGTAAAGTTAGATGCGGTCATGTATCTTTCTTTATACATTTTGTTCTCATTTATTCTGTCGATGACGCGTTAGTGTTTGAATTTTATTTACGGCTTTTACTCATGTATGGTTTAGCCCCCTCCCCCCGATTCCATATAAGCATTTGATCTGTAGATCAAGATCAAGCAGGAATTAATCCACAATCTTGAGAACTTACTGTTGCACCAACATATATTTCGAATTAATGTAGGATTAAAAGAGAGATTTCGTAAATCTAGGAAATGAGTCCTAGTTCTTGAAGGGGGTTATGCGCTGTATAACGGCTGCATAAACTTGCTATAATGGGAGCTGTACAGAACTTGCATAAATCGAATATTATTTACCGTAGTCCTCGTAGCCGTGCGGTTTGATGCAGTTGGTTATCATACTATAATGCCAATTAGCATGGTTTCAAACACAGCATGAATTAGCATTTGAATCCTTCATTCTGGAAACGGAAGAGAAACTGGGACATGATCCTAATCTTCAAAGAAACATTCGCAACATTCGCGCTGCGTAAAGTATATGTGCGTGGCGTCGCAAGTATAGGAGTATATTACTATTATTGCTCGCTCAATTGACAACTATGCAATGAAGGTAGAATCTTTTGCTGGAAGTGAAGATTTAAAACATCAATTGACGTGCACTTTAAATTTGCTGTATTTTGCCAAGAAAATATTTGTTCTTTGAGATTATAACTACATGTACTGACCCAGAAGACTACCAATATTAGACTATAAAACAACTAATACTGGTCCTTTTTAGAAAAGTCCAATCACAGGTTCAATGTCGTAGCGTTTATTGTATCGAGTGGTTCGGAACAAACTTTACCAGAAACTCTACTACCATCCTTGGGAGCTCATTTCGGAACTTTGTAACAATATTGCTACTGATGATACTCAGTAATTATATTGGAGGGGAGTTGAAATTAAACCTTCGTTTGTGTTCCTGATAAGAAAACTACTTGCATCTGAAAAATAACTTAAGATGATAACTACCATAGTTGGCCTCGTCCGCTATACAGAGGTTTTTACTTTAAAAGAAATCATCAAGCTACCAGTATTCCTTTTAATTAGTACACTATTGAGAGAGTTTCTTTCCATAATAGTCAATGCGAAATTTAAAACTATCCGTTACCGAACGATGGAAGTAATAATAATAATAACACTTATGAGCGTACCTTTTAAACTTGCACGAATAAATTATTGCATAAGGTGTTATTTTTTTCTTTCATTTTTCCTACATTTTTTATTTCGGATATTAGTGGGCCTATTTTGCGTAAAAATCGTCGAATAAATAAATTTCGGCTTGCACTATGGTGTAAACAACTAGCAGGAAAAATCAGATTATTTCCAATGATTGTCTCTGAACTTAGTAATATTTGTCTTGTGTTTTTCGTTGCCAAAATGGTGTAGCGGTAACGTGTTTGACTTTTCAGTACTAAAGCTAGTTAACATAGGTTTAAACACGATTCAACCCGAGGTTCTTTTAGAAAGCGATTGTGAAGAAGAATGACTTCTCATATTAAACGGAGAATTCTTAAGAATGTGGAAGCAAACACCTGAATCACTATAGAAAAGAAGACGATGTTGGTCGGGAAGGGCAAAATAAAATCTATGTTAGTTACCAAGACATTAAAAACACAGCATTGATCTAAAGTATCCCCTTTTCATGTCATTATTCATAGGAAGAATCACTGTACCATTTGTTAAGCAGCATTTAGGCAGGAAACCTGTGGAATTCCAGCTAAGGCTTCAGTGTTTCAACAGGGAGATCTTGGTTCGACTCCGGACCAGGTATTGTGTTTCTTCTCATAACATAGTACCAAACAGAGTTTCATCTCCGGTTCGAGGACTTAGGAGGCGAGAATGAGAGTAAACAGTCGGTGTGTTCTTTAGCACAATGGCAATGCAGTTCTCATACTTTCATTGATCTTTCTTGATGTTTCCTCATCATATCTTAGCTTCTTTATCTTCTTCTCTCTCTATTCATCTTTATCTTATTGCTTTTCTCTCTCACACACACTCACTCGCTTTTTGTGCAGGTGCGTGTGCGTGTTCCAGAGCTAAAACATGAGATAGAGATAGCGAGAGTGAGAGAGAGAATCGGAGAGGGCAGAGATAACTGTTTGTGTTGCTAGTTATAAAAGTAAATCCTTTGAAAAGGCAATTCTTTTATCTTCTCTTTCTATCTCTATCCCTCTCTCTCTCCATCTCTGTATGTGTTTGTGTCTGCAAACGTGTGTGTGTGTATGTGTGTTTGAACAAGATAAGTTTTTTTGTATTGCATAATTATGATCCTTGCATGATGTTCATATTTGCATTTTCCTTTACTTTGCATTAATTCCTATCTCTTAGAACTTAACGTGAATTCAATTTCTACCTATCTATCTCGTGGTTCTCTAAATGATGCTGAACGAATCAATTCTTTCCTCCTCCAAATGGAGGAATATCCTGGTATGCTATGTTTCAGCGCATGTTTGCACTGTCATGTTGGTTGTCTAACAATTAGACGTACAGGAATCAATTTCTATTTCTTATAATTCTAACCTCCACTTATTATTGTAAGTGACTGTACAAGTCAGATGTCCATTTTGAAACGGGTTTTTTTGCAGAAAAATTGAAACTGATATACTGGCATTGTTGAGTTCCTTTACTCACTTTCGAACTCATTAGTAAGATTTTGTGATTCCAAAAGTCTTCAAATTCATTTGAATGTGGTAAGAAAGTAAAGGACAGGAACATAATTAACAGTAAACGCTGTATATAATTTTATCTTATTTTGCCCAATATTATGTTGCAAACTACCACCTTCTCCAACTATTTTAAGATACGTGCAAATTTTTCCTACCGTTTAAAATTTAGAAGTGTATAACAAGTGTTTGTGTCAATTTCCTAGCATTTATGGTGCATTGACAAGGTCCAGTTTGGAAATGGACGCTTAGAAAGATAATTGCTAATCTCTGTGTTTTTAACATATCTATATAGTTTACTAATTCCATATTTTTGCTTAGGTTTGTTTTGACTTGCTTTGAAGTGTGTTTCTTGGATTTTATTAATAGTGTTGATAGTTATTTTTATACAATATTAATATTTATTATATTATCACGAATATATTATAGCGAGTGAACGGGAATTTATCCACCTTGGCTAGTGAGTCTCCCGCGAGTCCCCAGTTTTCTGAGGGACTCGGAAAAATGGGGAAGTAGAATTTTACGACCAAATAGTAGCAGTCTGCGCTCACGATTGTGCTCGCGATAGAACCTCAATCAAATTCACTTGCCCCGGTTCCCAGATTTACGACTGGGAAAATACTAACTGGGCTGCATACACATAATACATTTCAGAAGCCACTGCAAACTTAGTATACCAACCAGCAACAGAACAAGACTTATCACCACTGACAGACAAAGTAACTGAAATAATCATCTCAGCTTTCTCAAAGAATATTTGAGAAATGTTTTGTGTTTGAGAAATGTTTCGCAATGTTTTCTCATTGCCAAAACACTATCCACCTAACGCTCCCCCCCCTGCCTTCTCAGTATAAGCACATGATCTCTGGATCTAAACTATCAATCCAAGAATTGACAAGCACACACAACCCGGAGATACTTAAATTGTATAGACACTGAAACCGTATGGTCGCTAACTAAACAATTTCAAACGCCGCTGTTGGATTCAAGCGTGCAACCAGTTAACTACATTAAGACACCCAACAAGACATTGTCGTACATTTCAGAAAGTGTAGGCACTAATACACTTTTCTTAATATTAAGTACAATTGTCTCTTAGGTCAATTTTGGCAGAAACTGTTTCTGTTGACACATTGGTTCGCCAAATCCGTAACGCGTGGTTAATGAACGGGAAGGGAAGAATAACAGGAGGTCCAATCAGGGCAGTCGTATATTTTAACGTACCGCTGCCGTCTAGTTTCTAGACCACGAAAATAGGAAAGGGGTTCGCTATTAGGGTATTAAGGGGGGAGGAACTTTTAGGATGTTTGCTGACGACATATCTTCAAGAATTGGTAAGTGCACACGAGGACTGCCACGCATGGCAAAGGGACAGTTATCCGGCGAACTATGATATAAACGCGATGCGATGACCAATTCCTCAGTGGGCGAAAAAGGCTTGAATATCTCAAGATGGAGAGACTTTGGCCAACTGTAGAACTGGTGAACGGAAGAGTCCTAATCTTTAGAAGAATTCCTGTCCGAAGCTGAATCGCCGGGTGTTCCTGGTTCGCAGGGTCGCAACTATGGGGGAAGGGGGCAGGCGGGGCACGTGCCCCGGGCGCGTGGTTGGAGGGGCGCCAAAATGGATAAAAAATTCAAAGTCGACCATGAGGAAGCGAATAAAAAACCGCAAGTCTCTAGCACTTCTAGAAGTAGGTTAGAGAAATTAGAATTTCCGTGGTCAGTCAGTCACTTTCTTACAGATTTATAGTATATATATATTTATTCTACAAAGAGAATCCCCTTTCCTGTCAGATATTTGTTCTGTACCGCAACCGACAAGCTCCAACTTTGGCAAGTCCTTAAAAGGTTATGAATAGATTAGAGTCAAGGAGGTATCACCTAAAGCTCAAACATTCTTTGGTATTCTAAATTGCCTGTATGCATTTTTCTCAGCCTCTACATCTAGATGCGAGATTTTGAAAAAAAAAAAAAACATATACCATTTTCCTTAAAATCTCAAAGTAACACCAGATGGTCATCGAGAGAGGAAGCTGTTGAATTTTTATATCAACACTTTGACAAGATTTACGAGGCCCTGGATGAACTGGCACTCAGCCGTCTCTCTACTTCAGAAACAAAGACCGAGGCTAAGAATTTACAAGGAAACATTAGTAAGCTTGAATTCGTTGTACTTACTTGCTTCTGGTATCGAATTCTTAAACAAATTGATGGTGTAAATAAGTTTCTACAAAGAGCTGACATAACAGTAGACGAGTCACTCAAACATATTCATGGCATTTTAAACTTCTTGGAAGCGACTACGGATAGTGCTCCATCCAAAGCAACTGCAGAAGCTAAACTAATTGCAGAGAAGATTGGGATACCTGCTGATTTGGAAGAGAAAAGGAAAAGAAAAATGAAAAAATGTTTGACGAGAGCTGCGATGATGAAAGTGTCGGCTTATCAGGGAAAGATGTGCTTAAAATTACTTTATTTGAGATCGTTGACAACATATTGGGTGAATTGAAAACCCTGTTTCAACCTTTGGAAGAAATCAGTGAAAAATTTAGCTTTCTAAATGGCAGTAACATCCTCAAAATGAACAACAACTTACATACTGCAGCAAAAATTTAGCAAAAACTTACAAGGACGACATAAATGAAGACGAATTTCTTGAGGAAATTGGAAGTTTTAAGCACCACGCGTTAGTACTGGATACGAACATGAAAACTGCACCTCCAGCGAGACTCTTCAATCTACAAGCACAGACTGGAAGAAGGATATCCAAATATGACAACAACCTTTGTAACTTTCCCTGTAACAGTTGCTTCAGAAGAAAGTTTTAGTAAACTAAAACTTATTAAAAATTACTTACAAAGAAGAATCATGGCGCAAGAAAGATTTTCAAGCTTGAGTATTATTGCTATTGAACATAAAAGAGCTTCAATTATTTCTTATGTTAACATAATCAAAATTTTCGCGGTCAAAAATGCTCGCAGGCTAAAATCAGTTTTAATCATGTAGTTCAAATTAATCCGTATATAGATTTTTCGTTAAAGCGAAAAGACTATCTGCAATATCTTTGAGAAAAGTATATTTGGAACAGAATTAATATGTTTATGAATTATATTAATATGTTGTTTTAGTAAAAGAAAATCACGAAAGTACTGAAATTTTAGGATTACTTTTGATATATTATAATATTTCTTTTACACTCACGTATAGATAAACCTGCATGTATGAATGCAAATGTGACAGTATGCATGAATGAATGTATATAAGGAAGTATGTATTTATCTTGTTTGATACCGGAATATTATGTTATTATAAATAATACAAAATTTTTACGTATCTAATATTCAGTATTCGCCATAAGTATTTAAGTGTTGTCTTTATACTTATTGTATTTAATATTAGTTTTCCCATTTTTCTTTTTTTTAAATCTACACTAATATGTGATGTAATAAATGAGTTTGTATAAGTCTCTTGTATTTGGAGCCGTATTATGCTCTCTTACGAACAAACAAACAAATTTGTTTATTTTCAAACGAAAGCTAAATGAAAAATGAAAGCTGTACAAAGTTATTTTTAAAACTTGTAAGCACATAACGAATGTAATATATTTTTGTTGTTAAAATAATTTACGTTACACTATTTAAAAATCGATATAACATTAGTTTTATTTTAAATGTAATTTAAGAGTGCAATGTATAACTGAGTAACACCTTTCTAAGCAAACCTCGGTTGGCGGGGGGGGGGGGGGCAATTGCGTGCTTGCCGCAGGTGACAGAAACCATAGTTGCGGGCCTGCTGGTTCGTCTTTCTCAACGGGAGGCACGTCTTATGGATGGTTCACATCAGGTGCAGGTTTTATTTCGCTGAGATCTTGAATGAGTTGTCTCCAGAATTCCCAATCATCGGGCAATACTTCACAGGCTTCCTGAATTTGAATGTCGCGAAGAGCATCGACGTTGCGAGTCTGGGCGAAATACAAGAACATCAAACGGGGTGGTCTGGAGTGGAGGCCACTGTAAATCTTCTCGCTGAAGATCATCTTCAAATAGAAGATCTGCGAGAGCTTCTGGGATTGGATCGGCGGCTCAGGAACGGTGTCTTCGTGCTGGACCGGATCGTCGAAAGGATCCACCCGAAAATCAACTGTATTATGAAGAGTTTGAGGGCAAAGTGTTGCAGAACCCCTAATTCTTCGTCTTCTGTGTCGAATTTGTTTCCGTTCACAAGCGAAAAAGGGGAGTATAATGGGCCACAATCACGCAGTGCCCATTCTGTGCGACTCTACACTTGCAGTTAATATTAAGAAAAGTGTATTAGTGCCTACCGAGGAACTCCTTTACCTAAAAGTTAAAGTGTCAACAATAACTATGTCAGTGTCTATTTTGACTAAGTATCTTCATATTTTGTTCTTTGACAAAACGCTATTTTTGGTAGCCTCTTCCCGTCTTCGAACAGTTATCGCTGGCTAAGCAATTGGGCCGATCCACTTACATCGTTGAGATTTCCGCTAGTGCCTGCTCTCACCGAAACTATCTTTACTCAGTGGACAATGATTCAACATAAGAGAAGTTTATCAGTGCCTTGTGATTTGTTTCAACCCGACTTTATCCGTACTACTGTGTTTGTGGATGGCACCCCTATATCCGTCGCAGTTGTGTTGGAAGATGGTACTGAACTTTTTGTGGCTCACTTCTCTCAAGCATATCCTACCTTTGTCACCGAGTTTCTTGCCACAGTTGTAGCGACCTTTCTCATGTATTCTCAATAAGTGCTTATTATGTCCGACAACACTACTGTAGTGTATTCTATGAATCGACATATTTGCTACGTAGACACCTTATACCTATTGCTCACTATTTGTATACGTGTGTCAATATTTTTTTGCTATGTAATGTATTGTCAGAAAATAATATAGCGGATCGAGCTTCACGCCGTTCGTTTCCGACGCAACCTGAAGGAATCCACAGCCACGGTTCGGGCCCACATGCGCGTTCGGTCAAGAAATGCGCTGGGTATATTCAACAAAACCCAACAAACTACCGGTATTATAGGTTCATATAGCGAGCTATAAATAGTGAAAAAATTTAAAGCTTGAATCTCGAAAACAATTAAAACTACAAAATTGGTATTGCCCTCAAATTCTAGGTAATTTGATTTTAAATAAAGAGTATTCGAACACTTTTTGCTGTAAACTCTACCATTGGGGATATAATCAACGATTCTTGAAGAGAAGTTCTAAAACCTTGAAGAAAATAAAGATGGCGTCGTATTTCAAGATGACGGACCCGAAAATCGGGCACCTCCCTACAAATTGATTGTACTGAAGGTATAGAAGAATTATGCATAAACTGTCGCTTTAATCTAGCATGTCATGATTCTGGCTAATATTTGCTCTAAGCGACCACACTGCAGCAGACGCCATAGGATCAGTTTTTAAGCACAAAAGACATTCTACTTCTGACTTTGATCGCCTTATTTATAAGCTTAATAATAGCTGCACCTTAAGAACTCCCACAACCTCTGTGTGATTTTTTAAAACTTAATTCTTCCCATCGGCTACTATCTAATGCAGCGGAAGGTCTCCAAGGGCTTGCATTTCACAAAACCCAACAAGTGTCCGTACGATGTATCAAGTTATCGTTCAACACACTTAACATCACATCTTAGGAAGATATTTTGATTGATTTTCTTTCCCTGAGTTCATACTCGTTTACTAAAATATAATATTTTACCAAGTCATTAGTTAGGCTTCCGACCATCTTCGATCAACTCTTACGTCTTACAAATTCCACTGCAGTACCTCTATTTTTTTCGTCTGCTGCTATTTGACTTAGAAAAAAATTAGATCGGGTTTGGCCCGCCGGGAAGTGGTGGAAAAGAGCCATTTTGTACAAAAATATCTAATTGGTCCAAATTGCATATATTTGATGTGAAATCCTGTTTTTTGGACTGCCGAATTCAATGAAGCAATTAATAATTAGAAACCATTAAGCATTTTTGAAATTATGACGTTCTCAATGAAGTTTGAGTGATATTGCATGGTTAAGTAATATAAATGTAATTTTTATCCATCATTAAACACTCAAATATCGCAACCAGGGGGATGGGTATGATTCAAATAAAAATGTTGTTAGTAGAAAATAAAATGTGTTCCAAAAAATATTAAAATTTGTATATAAGTTTGCTAACCCTGCATATATTCGGTAGAATCCGGAGATTAAACTCAGTTTAGTTGCTGCAATATGTATATTGTAACCAAAGCATTCTTCAAGTAACGCTTGGTAAAGATCTTTTTGTAATGCTACTAAGAAAAGTTAAAAAAAATACGGTTTCTCCAATATCCAAGTATGTACTTGAAAATTTTAAAATAAAATTGTGTAAGGAAACATATTTTTTAAGCAAAATAACATGCTGCTCACAATAATTTCATTCGCCCCTGGTATTAGTAAATGGAAAAACCAATCATAGAGCACTAACCTTTAAGTATTTTAGTGTGAAAACCCGAACTTGAAAACTTAGGTTCATAACTTTAATTTTGCGGATTTTTTACACTTTCCATCACAGTGCACCGGGATTATCTACATATTAGAGCAATTCCCCTCATACAATTCTTCAGCTCAGGTCGACTTGCATATATTCAGATAAAATCTAGCTTATAATTTCAGATATTTTTTTAACACCACTGGAATACTGTAAGGTATTATATTTTTACCTCTCTTGTAAGCTGAGAAAATCATAAACTGACAGTGAGCGCACTCTTCAACAGTCTTTATAAATGTACGACAACGTCGCAATGGCATGAGTGACCACTCGGCGAGTTTTAAAACGATGACTTTATTAGCGCAGCTTTTAGAGTATGTTAATTGTTGCTTCTCCAAAATCAGCCGAGACTCATCAATTGTGAATTTTCCTTGACATATCTGTAGTATAGACAGTCGGTAGAGCACATAAGACTAGAGCAATTCCCGTTAAAAAATTGGAGCTCCCCATTGCGTGGATTTTGCCTACAGCTAGGTTATGTACAATCAAGACAGGAGCTTAACAGATCTTAGAGCATCCATACAAAGCTATTCTTCTTCAAAGAGCTACAAGCCCCAATGTAGAGAGAAAAGGAAAATTAAAGAAAATGATCTTTATTCTTCAATCAGTAACATTATTTCATATGTAATATTCCACTGGTTTTGACTGTCAGGGCTCCCGGATATATCTGAAAAGAAACTGAGAGGGTACTTGTATTACAGTACACAATATTTTCTACTAATCGTCATGTCCCATCACAATTTTTTTAATATATATAACAATTCATTCTTCCACCTACATTCATACTGACAATGGCGTCTATTCAGTCTGACACATCCATACTTATACTATATTCAGTTTTTTTGTTAAATTATAAAAATATCATTCTTTTATTTATGTCACAATGGAATATTTAATACAAATAAACAGCTTGGACTGGGATGGACTGCTTTGACTGTTGATTATTGATTTATTCTTTCGGTTCATATGATTTAAGATTAGGTTGAATTAGTTTCACCAGCCATTTATAAATGAGCTGTACAAGTTATTGTTAGTTTTATTTATTGTTAATTAGGTGTATTAGGGAATAATACGTGGAGCGTGCGCCTGTACTTGTAATAATTATGGACTGGATACGTGCCCAGTCCTGTGACGAGTTCGTTTTTCGCTTTGTTCACATTCTCATAAAAGGTAACATTTAAGTCCATTATGTGATTGAGAATGGTATCGGTGTTAAGTCTGTGGCGCAGGTCTATCTTCCGGATGTACCGCGGACATTTTGTAATTAATTTGAGTACCCGGTTTTCAAAGGTCTGTATTTGCTTTAGATGGGTATTCGTGGCGAATGCCCATGCAGGCGCTGCGTAGGTGAGAATCGGCCTTATTACCATTTTATATAGGGTAACCTTGCCCTGAAGGTGTAACCGTTCAGAGACAAGGAGACTCTTTAGCTGTGCAAGTCTGCCGCTTGCCTTCCCGATTTGAGCCCTGATGTGTTTGTTAAGAACTAATTTGTGATCGAGGATAAGATAACAGTTGCACAGTTGGTGACATTAACTTTAATCTTCCATTTAGTAAACCAATATCTTGGAATGACTCCATGTGGCGATGGGCATATTATATATATATATATATATATATATATATATATATAATTGTTGCTTGTTTCTGTTGTGTCGAGCATATACGAATGTCATCCGCATACAAGGCTATGTTGTATCTGGATGTTTTGTAATGTAATTTACATATATTGAGAGAATGGGCCAAGGAGAGATCCCTGGTGTACCCCTGCTTTGATGGATCTTGTTGATGATATTGATCTTCAACAAAGAAGGACATGTTGTTAAGATAACTGTTTAGTTAGAGTATGAGTGAGTCCGGAGTTTTGTATTGAATGAGTTTGTGAATTAGCCCAGTGTGTTACACTCTATCGAATGCTTTTTCTAAGTCCAAAAAGACAGCCCCTGTTGAACGATTTTTGTTAAAGCTATCAGTTACATATTCCGCGACCCGAACTAGTTGGCGCGATGTACTATGTTTTGCTACGAAACCCGAATTGTTCGTTTAGTATTAGCGAGTAATCTGACATGAATTTCTGTAACCTACTGAGAATGACCCGTTCGGTTATTTTACCTAGCAAGTTAAGCAGCCTGATCGGTCGGTAGTTTTGTGAACCTTTACCTTTGTTGGGCTTCAGTACATACGTTGATGGCTTTGGAAAGTTTCCAACATTGCGGGCAGTAAAGCAATTTAAATATACTATTTGTTATATTGGTTAGAATCTGAATAGCCTCATCCTGGAGATGTTTTAGGTTTCCTGTTCCGTTTGGCCCTGGCGACTTTCGCGTTTTCAATTTTCTAATGGCTTTCCAAAGATTTTTCTTCCTTTCGGTGTAAGGTCTGGCCGTGAGAACCTAGTTCAGAGTTTTTATACTTTTTTTTATTGTAGTTTCATGAGCTCTGTCAGTTATATCCTAATTTTGTTGAAAAGAAGTTTCCAATGAGTGAGTGAATACTTTTGGCTTGTTTTGCCATTTTTTCGTCCCACCTGTTGCGGTGGAACGTGATGTTTTAAAAATTAGTCCTTGTAAGTGATTAATATTTGATTTGCAATTCGTTTTTCGAATATACAAGTAACTTACGCAGTCGGTTGAGCACTGAAATTAGTTCCAAGATATCCGAGGAAGTTTGTATGTTAGTGAAACATGGCCTCTGATGAAGCACAGAGGCTTTGACTGAGTTTTGAAATGCTGATGTCAAAGATATAGCAGCATTCTCAAGATCGTCTGTTGTTGTTATGGTGACTTGGGTCGGTAGTCAGGAGATAATTTCATTACGAAACTTATTCCATTCCGCCCGTTCGTAATCGAACCGCGGAGTAACTTTAGGTTCCGCTGTAGATTGCATCGTAATCACAATGTGAATGTGATTAGAATTGAATAATTGTTTGGTTTTTATTGTCATGAATTGTTTCTATAAAGCGCGTAATTCAGAATATCTGGAACTTGTCTCACATTATGCGGGAAATGATGTGTGAGGTTGTACTAAGAACCTACGATGGCGAGGTAGTCATTATTGTTAAGAACACAATATTCTAACCAAATTGTTCCTAAAATATTCAATTCCTACAATTTCCTTTGAAACATCTCCTTAAAAAACCTTATCCGAATATCTTTCACTCTCCCTTTTGGATACAGATTTACATGAGCTTTATTAATCTGCTTGAAGGTCATACGAACTGGAACCTTTAAATTATACTGAAAAAGAGCTTGTGAGGCAATCAAAAAGTGCTTCATTTGTGTTTCCTATACGGAACTTGAAATACGTTACAAAAGAAATATAAAAACCTAATTAATTAAATAAGTAACAATTAATCTTATGATTAATTGCAACTTAATAATTCGATAATAAATAATCTTTATTTTGTACTTTATATGAACTGCTAGAAATATTGTTACAAGTATCGTGATACGTAGATGGATTGCGACATAAATTGCATTCACTCATCACAAGATAGCCAACAATACAGACGTTATAGATAGAAATCCTAACTCCTTTCCATCACCTCTTATTCTTCAACGTATTTGCTCTCTCTTACTAACCTTTGATATTTTACGCCAAACCCCTCGATCTCCGTAAGAGTCGAAGTTAGTTTATTCTCATCTTGAATAAATCGCCCACTCTCTTCGTCAATTGAAGTAAATAAGTCAAATGCCGTCTACTATAATACTTTCTAATGTTGAACTATCTTAACATATATAAAGCCATGCAGGTCAGATATCTTTGAGAAACCTCCGAATTCTTGGAATCTTTTTATGGCATTTAGGCATCTATGGCTCAGACCAAGAGAAATCTCCGAGAAGTCGTCTTCGGCAAGTTGCCGTATACCGATCTCTCTTCCAGAAGTGAAATTAAGGTAAGAAATCATATTTCTTTAACTTAGCTTCAAATTCCCAACCATGAAACTCGTTTACGGCTTAGAATTACTTCAACCCTATCGGAAACTTAAGAAATACACCGGAATCAGGGGAACACAGTTATAGAACTTAGTAAATTCTTAGGAACTAGCTCAAACTTTTATTTTGGACCGCGCTTAGTTAACTCTATTCTCTCAACTATAAACAAATGTCTTTGAGAACTCTTTTATCTCTTCTAAATACAAGGGTATTTTAGTTGTAAATTAACTTACTGTTATAGAATTTTATGTTAGATACTCTTTGTCAATAACATAAGTTAAGAGAAGCTAGTTAAATTCATTCTACAGGACAAGAAGACTATTTCGTTTATCTACTATGAGACACAACGCAGGAATTGAATAGCAGTACGTTAGTCACGATTCTTAACGGACTAATACCTTTCGTAGCCAAATATTATTCTGTGCATAGCTTTAAATGTTTATTTAGTCTATTAATTTAGCAACAATAATGTGCTGAATAATATGCCACTTCATTAGAAGAAAATATTATTCTTTAAACTAAAATACCTTCATTCGCTCTATCATCTCAACTCAGAAAGCAAGTCGCTGTGCCGAACAAAAATGTTTTTGTTTATGTATTTCCATAAGAACACATTCACACAGAATATATGCTCATCTTACTTCCGTTCTTGCTCTTTAATTTTTACTTAACGGAAGTGGTAAAGATAGAGATTTCATTACAGTATATTTTGTTTATATAACAACAACAGACAGACGAAATCATTAACAAATTCGCTTCCCGATTCCCCGCGCTTCAAAGAGGACTCTTCCAGTGCGAGTCAACGGTTGGACGTAAAGGGATGAATGCCCTCGTGCTACTCCGAGTTTACTCGGAGAAAGTACACAAGTAAAGGACCATATGGTTGTCGCGCAAATCCGATGCAAACATACGGCATCTGATTGAGCATGAAAAGATATGGAGATCACCAAAATTTAAGCTGCTAAGGACCATAGGGAGGGGAGCTAGGGAAGAGGAAACATTGAATGGTGACAAAATTAGAGAAAGGGAGGAATGACCGTGAAACTGAATATCTTGCAAAGAGGGAAAGAAAGCCAACCAAAAGAACATACCAAACATAAGAAGAACGTCAAGGACTAGGAAAGACCATAAACAGGGTTGTCATCTGGAATGCAGTGTTGCCACCTCTGCAAAAATTGAGATATCGGATATAGTACAAGATAGCAATTCAGGTACAAGAAAAAGGAATAAGTACCACAAAAGATAATAGGGAAAAGACTGTGGCCACAAGCGTGAAAAGGGTGAACGATAGTCGTGCGTTAATAACGCATGTGAGGGAAGACAAAGATTACTCCCTGATTTGCCGCAGTCCCACCAGGCGAACGTCAGGATGATATCGTCGTGCTTCCGCTTCGGCCATAACCGCTTCCTTCTCCTGTTCTAGCCTCACCTGAAGGGCCGATGTGGCCTCGGAGTTGAAGACCCAAACTTCACACTGTGACCTTTCCTGGAACAAAAAACAAAACTATTGGAAGAAAAGACCCCGTAGTTGCCGCTGCAATATAAACAAGACCAGGTGACGTGGCATTACAAATTGCTAAAGGTGCGGTGTAATGTGCAATGCTATGGGCCACAGGCAACGCGAGTAGAAAGGGCGTGCACACGTAGAAAGTGCACAGAGATAGTGGGACGTAAAGACGCGAAACGAAACCAGTGCTTGTAGTGGTAGGTGTAAGTGCGAGCGAATACTGGTGGTTCTGTGTGTGAGCATCTGATCACGAAGGTCAGGTAGTGTCATTGGACAGATAGTGCGTTGGTACTGTGGAAGCTGCTATGTAAACAAGTTGCGGGTAGTTGTGTTAATGGTATATTAGCAAACATACGACACAACAGGTCAATTGACCTGCTATGGTTCATACGTGGAATAGGAGAAGGGGGATTTGAACGTAGGTAGAGCACGGATATTGTGAGAAGTGAGGGAGAGATATTGAAGTGGTTCTGTGTATTGTGTAGGAGACGAGAGTGCGAATTACTAGGCGCATCATATGTGTACAGAATGCGACAAGCTGTGGTTGTTAGCGGATGTGTTCGGTATCTCTCAGGAAACTACAACGCGGGAGGAACGTCTTGTTGCAGAACAGATTAAAACGCCGCTGTGTAACGAAAAGGTTGTTGTGAACAACTTTAACACTCTAATGATAAACGACGATGGCACAGATGATGAGGACATTGAAAGTGATTTTGGTGATGATACAGCGTTAGCAGTCCACCAGGCGTTGAGCATCACGAAAGTAATAGTTCGTCATCTTATGCTCCATTTGAAAATCATCTTATGCTCCATTTCATGTCACCGCATCTGAAAATCATTTCCGTTACGGCACAAAAACGCAAAATAAGACAGTTTTGCAAAAATTTGAAAAGACACTCACGCCTTGCAGGCGCCTGCATTACTTACAAAAACGTGTTAATAATACTGTACGTGAGCATTTCATCGCAATGAAACAACGCAATGAAATTATCACGACCGCAAAATATGCATCTGGGCCATGAATATTAAGAAAGAAATTGATTCACACAACAATGATTATTCACAGCGTTCAGATCATGGGTCACGCGCTTCAAACGAAAAATAGTTTCGCGCAAGTTACACATAAACTTAGGACGCAAGTCGACATTTTTGCCGCTGCTGTTGAAACAACCGCCGCAGATTTTGTTCATAATATCAAGTATTTCATTGCAGAGCACAGGTTGACTCCAGAGCAGGTCCTTAATACAGATCCGTCGAGATTTGATAAAGAGTTCTTTTCTGGCACAACTCTTGCCATGCACGGCAGCAACCCAATCTTTGGTGCGATGGGTTCAATCACCGCAACGACGCATTCATATATGATTATGCCGGAGATTGGAATGGATGGCACACGACTTCCACACATGTATGTTCTTGTTGCGGAGCCCAGTGAACTTTCCTGCGAGCATGGCCGCTGAATTCCCTAATGTGAAAGCATATGCAAGTAGATCAGCGAATATGACCAAACGCGATTTGCAAATCTTCCTGGAGCAAGTTTTCTTGTCCGATTTGCAGAGTAAGGATCGTGTTTTGCTTTTGGTTGACTCCTGCGCTGCAAACAAGGATTATGATATTTGCAACAGGACCGGTGCAAATATTTCTACCGGTGTTGAATTCTATAAGAAGCTGATTCCTGCGAAATGTACAGGCCTTGTACAACCTGCTGATGTGTTCTTCCTTCGTCAATTCAAAAACATGGTGAAGTTCATCACAGATATATTGATGTTCTCATCCAGCATTAAAGTTTGGCAACGCGAGCTTTCCGCCTTCAGTCCTTTGTTCGTTACCAGTTTTCCGCAAAGCGATTCCAAAACATGATCCGATTTGTGTTCTTAAAATGTGGCTACTCCGGTGAGCATCCTGGGCTAGTCCAAACACCTTTCGAATATTGCTAAGAAACACGACTTACACAGGAATGCTGCAGGGACGTGTGTGACCAGCATGCTTTCATCCGCTGTGCACACTGTGGGAAATGCTTGTGTGTTGACCACGCATTCATTCGTGACTTCACGTCAAGTGCAGCTGAACTACAACGGGTGAGTATTGTTCTCTATTTTGTTCTCTATTTGTATTCACGTGCGTCCGATATCAAGGCACGAGTACCGTTCACCCTTTTCACGCATGTGGCCACAATCTTCCCTTTTATCTTTTGAGGTAGTTATTTCTTTTTCTTGTGCCTGAATTGCTACCTAGTACTATATCCGATATTTCAATATTTGCAGAGGTGGCAACACTGCATTCCAGATGACAACCCTGTTTATGGTCTTTCCTAGTCCTTGATGTTCTTCTTATGTTTGGTATGTTCCTTTTAGTTGGCTTTCTTTCCCTCTTTGCAAGATATTCAGTTTCACGGTCTCCCTTTCTCCAATCTTGCCGCCATTCAATGTTTCCTCTTCCCTAGCCCCGCTCCCTATGGTCCTTAGCAGCTTAAATTTTGGCGATCTCCATATCTCTCCATGCTCAATCAGATGCCGTATGTTTGCATCGGATTTGCGCGACAAGCATATGGTCCTTTACTTGTCAGAACGGCTACGGCATAACAGGTCGGAGTTAACAACATAACTAGAAAGTAAGCAGGCTGGCGCCTGGCTTCCATTTATCCACAAAGAAATTTTACAATTTCTTTATTTAATTTATTCACCCCGTCTCATTACTGTACTGTTTTGATTGGTATTAATGCTTCAAAAGTAAGGATATTTACTGTTAAAGTCACCACCAAGTAGGATACTATTGCACAGTTTAGTAATAGTATCAAAATCTGCTGTAACTAGTAGTTTTGATGGTTACTAGTATATTCCAACTAAAACCAAAGGATTCTGATTTATGAATATTTTATGGTCGTGACCTCTAACGCTTGAGGATCAGGTGTAGGAACCAGTAAATGTTTTATTCCTGATCGAACAAGGATTAGCGTGCCCTGACCAGTTCTCACACCTTTCCTGCCATTTCTGGGACAAACAAAACCAGGAGTATATAGTTCTTTGGTTTCGGTTAGTTTAGTTTCGCCTATAAAAGCACTTTCTATTTCTCGCGTTGCAAGAGTTCTGAACTTTTACCTAAGATCCCTTCACAGTTCCAGGTAAGCATCCTAAGGGTAAGATAGTTATGTTTTTATTTTCCATGAGAGAGCATTAGTTATACTAGAAATTCCATCACATCAATGAAAATAATAAGTTTACTTTGCTTATATAAGAGTAGAAATTCACTGAAGTATCTGGTTTCATGTCTGGTATCAAAGTTACTTTATAGACTGCATTTTAAGAGAATTTTTACCAAAATTAGCAACAAGATCAGGGGCTGAAGCTGTTTCCTGGTAGAGATTATACTGGATGTCTTTAGTATGGCAGTTATTATTATCGAATGGATTATCATCGTTAGGTTTCGCTGCCTCTGCTTCAGATCTTAACTTCCTCTCTGTTTTCCTCAAGTTCACAAGCTCATATTTCTTCTTATGTGTCTGAGAACGCGTCACTTTGGTTCTCCTAAACACGATTTTCACCGCGTCGGGGTTTGCGTCTACTGTTACGTGAACGTCGATCATGTCTTTTGAATGGTGAGGGGGATTTGCAGGAGGATTCAGGTTGTAGGCCTGGTAGTTTAGGTACTTCATACCTTATAGGTAACGGTTCATGTCGAGGTTCAGAGTCGGGTTCAGTGGTTGCCAAAAAAGTGGAGTCCGGTTAGAGGGTTCTCGAGGTTGTGGAGACAGGTTTGAGTGTGAAATGTGTTGTCCGTTTTGTCTGGGACGTCTGTCAGAGTGACTTGCGTCACCCCTAGCCTTTCGTGCTTTGTCACGTACGCCAAGGATCTGTCGGTAGGCTTGGCAACCTTTGTAATTAGCAGAATGACCCACCGTCCCACAGTTGAGCACTTAGGAACTGAATCTTTTGTCCTCCTACACTCCTTTGTTGCATGCGAGGAGGTATATTTCACACAGCGCGGATTCATGTGGCATGTAGAACTCACATGAGATCCCCAACGTTGACAATTATGACACTGAACCACTATTTTAGAACAGACATAGCCTCGTATTGTACCTTATTACGGCATGTTAATCTTACTCTATATAGGTAGTACCTCCTTGCGTCAACAGAAGGCAGTTTGACCAGAAACAAGGTCATCGGCACCTTGGTCCCAGTGATCCTTTTCAGATAGCTGACTCATTGCAAGTTCATTCTGATCTGAGTAAAGATGCTACTTCTCTTGTGAAGTTGTGGTTCGTTCATGTGGCAAGCCACGAATTACACGTTTAATCGGTCTTTCTGTCCTGATTGACTGATAGCAAAATTCTACATCCTGAAATTCATGCAACATCTTTAAGACACCTCTACGCATCCGCTCATCAGAGGCGGTGATACGGTATGTTCCCTGAACATAGGGGTGTTCGATAAGGCTGAAGACCTATCGAACTTCGGGTGTAAAGACCTATCGAGTTGTCATCGATTACTCAAAACCGTTCGAGTATTATCGAAGTTTCGGGTATTATCGAAAGTTCGAGTGTTATCGAAGTTTCTGGTATTATCGAAAGTTCGAGTATTATCAAAATTTCGGGTAATTTTGAAAATTTGATTATTTCAGAAATTTCGGGTATACTCGAAACTTCGAATATTATTTGTCTGTGTTTGTGCCACCCGAAGGGCCCAAGATAGAGCGATGAGCTTTTGTACACACTTTAAGTTAATGCTACAGACAACAGAGCCGGAACGGTAAAAGTTGTCAGTCGCACCATTTAAATTCAAAATGGCGGGCAAAAGTAAGTGGAGGCCAACGGGAAAGTGACGAAGTATGATCGCGCTAATAATCTAAACGGGTGAACCAAATCGAGTGATTGTTTACACGATTACTGACCTTAGTCGCCTACAGATTATAGGCTTATAATTTCATGGGTCCGCTGACCCCGGCGGGCGCCAAAGAGAATGTTCGAAAACTGCGAAAAAGGGGTTCTTCTGCGACCTACTCATTGGAGGGGAGCGGGATGGGTCCGATTACTGAGGTATGTTGTCATAGAAATTTCAAGATGGCGGCAAAAAAAGAAAATGGTGGACATAGAAAGGCGTGCTAAAATAAGAAGGACGGGATCAAGTACCGATTTCTAATCGTTACGTATTACTGCAGTACGTAATCGTAGGCATTTCAAGGTAGGGTCAAAGAAGAAAATGGCGGGCAACAAGATGGCGGAAAATTGAAAATGCGGAAGGGGCCTAGCTTGTTTTTCACTCACATGCAGTAAGTATTTGGTGAAAAGAGATCTTTGGTAATCTAATGAAATTTAGTCTTTTGTTACCATCCAAGTATTCACCTTTTCTGATTTAAGTTAAAATTTAATTAGGTAGTATAACTAAACTATTCTAAAACATATCAATAATTTGGTATAAAATCTACCTACTTCACATAGCTTTCATAAAACCATGAATCCACAAATATGAAAGAAAAAAGGAGGTGCCTGAAGTGAATAGGACCACCAAAAGCTCAAATTCTCAACTTTCCAGAATTTGAGTACAATTTGAGCTTTCAGAAAAACCAACTCTCAGAATTTTATCTTTCAATATAAACGCTCTAAGTCCATTTTGGCTCTACCGACTTCCCCCTGCAGTACAACCACAACCTCGAATTATCAAACTTGCTCCAGAATTTGAGTACGATTTCAGCTCTCAGAAAAACTAACTCTCAGAATTTGAGCTTTCAATATAAAAGCTCAAAGTCCATTTCAAAGGTGGTCCTGCCAACTTCACGCTGCAAGACCACCAAATGCTCAAATTCTCAAACTCGCTTCAGAATTTGAGTACAATTTGAGCTTTCAGAAAAAACAACTCTCAGAATTTGAGCTTTCAATATAAACGCTCTAAGTCCAATTTGGCCCTACCGACTTCCAATTGCAGCACAAACAAAAGCTCAAATTCTCAAACTAGCTCGAGAATTTGAGTACAATTTGAGCTTTCAGAAAAAAACAACTCTCAGAATTTGAGCTTTCAATATAAACGCTCTAAGTCCATTTAGAATGTGCCAAAGTAGTACATTCAAGTCGGCCGATATGGGCATATTGGATTTCACTACATCGATCGACATCGTTCAACGACGTGGTCTCTATAATGGATGGCAAACATCTTCACTGATATCGATCAACGATAAGATCGATGTCGTAAAATCCTATATGCCCATACCGGCCGACGTGAATGTGCTACTTGGGCACCTTTGAACTGGTCTTAGAGCGTTTATATTGAAAACTCAAATTATGGGAGTTGTTTTTTTTCTGAAAGCTCAAATTGTACTCACATTCTTGAGCGAGTCTGAGAATTTGAGCTTTTGATTGTGCTACAGGGGGGAACAAGTAAGGCCAAAATGGACTTAAAGCGTTTATATTGAAAGCTCAAATTCTGAGCGTAGTTTTTTTCTGAAAGTTCAAATTGTACTCAAATTCTGGTGCGAGTTTGAGAATTTGAGCTTTTGGTGGTCCGGCAGCGTGAAGTTGGCAGGACCACCTTTGAAATGGACTTATAGTGTTTATATTGAAAGCTCAAATTCAGATATTTGTTTTTTTCTGAAAGCTCAAATTCTACTCAAATTCTGAGGCAAGTTTGAGAATTTGAGCTTTTGGTAGTCCTGCCAACTTCACGCACTTAAAAATAAAGGCTAAAATATACTACTGAAACGTATTAAACGTTAGATGCAAATATGGCAGTAAACGATAAGTGATTGGCTTTTTGTTTCGGAAAAGAAAGAAACAATGATAGGTGTTGTGTGCAGGACATTGATAAGATCATATTTATTTCAGCAATGGCAAACCAAAGAACTGCACGGTCAGTTTTCTTTGAAAGTCCGTTTGCAACGTAATACGAAACAGCTGAGAGAACTCTTGGGGAAATAATAGTCTGTTTTTCTTTCCTTAAGAAGTGTTTGCAGGTTATTGAATTTGATATGCAAACTGAATTAGAGCCGTACGAAATGTAACTATTAGATCTACATTAATATTGAGAAGAAAACTTATGCGTGATATGAGTGGCAACGTAAAGACAAATCACATTTACATATTTTCAAAAATAGCAAGTATAAAATGCTTCAAAATTTTCCAGTTACCAGACAACGCTTTATTCAGGAATATATATAAATGTACTATGTAGGCCTGGTTGTACATTCCCTCAAACATTGACCAAATCTTTCGCAAGACGTACCTTAATATATCTTTTCTGCCCGCTGCATTGATGTAATCGGTCCTGGCATGGAATCCCAGTCAGAGCCCGTATGTTTTTCTCACACACACTCCAAACCTTTAGTCTCTTTTCTGTCATATGTAAAAGTCAAGTTCTCCCTTGTGCTTAGCAGCATCCCATGAAGACATATAGGGGATGCGGAGTTAAGACTCACACTTTCTTGATCTCAGTCGTAGATGAAGGTGATGTTATTGACACCACGCTTCGGCCGCCTTCCCCCTCACCTCCACCTCAGCTACCCATTGAATCTGGGGTACCCCCAAAGCCGCTCGGCGTCATATGTACGAAACTATATTTTGTTATAAAGTGAATTCACTCTTAAAGATACTACGTCTCTGTCTCTTTTCGGTGTTTCAATTTTTCTTTACATTCGGACCATTTCCTGAAACCAAAGAAGCTCATTTCTTTGACAACGTGAAATAGTTTAATAAAATCATCGAAATATTAAAATGTCACGGTAAGTCCAAGGAAACTTAAATGCTTGAGTAATTTGATAATCTCAAACCATTTCGAGTCTCAAACACATCGAAAGCTTCAAATATTTTGAGCCTCTCGAGTCACGAATAGTTTGACAATCCGCTCGACAAAGGACGCTGATCGGGAACATTCTTCCCTCAAAGTCGAGGTTCCAGGCAGACGTGTATCCAGAAACTAATTTTGAATGGAGTCTGCATACCCGAATTTGGGGGAACCCTGATGTCGTGGAGTAACCAAAAGCAACAGATACTTGACACATGCATTTAAACCAGTTACCATTAATATCGAACAATTTGTTCGAAAGTTATCGTCGCTTTTACACGCCTACATTCAAAGTAGGAACAAATACTCGGATTCGGGGTAGTTCTCCATGTCGTAAGGCAACGAAAAATAATAGGTGTCTGTCGAAAGCAAAGGGGACAATTTTAAAGTAAGTCCCATCAAAATCGGACAATCCGTTCGAAAGTTATAGTCGGATGCCACAGACAAGCAGACAGACGGACGGACAGACAGCGCGATCTATAATAGGGAGCTTCGCACCCAAAATTCTCAAGGTTTGTTTCATTGATACTCGAAGTTTACATATTACACGAAATTTCGACAGTCTGAAAGACACGAAGGGTTTCGAGTGCCGAATAATCATTTTCTAACCCGAAGTTCGATAAGCCTTATCGAAGTTCCTTACCTCTTACTACATCACAAGCTGTCTCCATCCAGAACTTTAATTTAAACCCTCGAAGCCAGATGCAACATTCAGCGTTCTCCTTTTTCTGTCTGTCCTGTTGTTGGGCGCCTCATAAATGCGATTGTACTGAGATGTTTCAATATTTGCAGCTTTCAAACAATTCAAGAGTCTCAAACACTTCGAGTGTCTCGAAAGTTCGATAACTCGATAAAATTTAAAAAAAATATATAGACGAAACGGTTTTGAAATTTTATCGAATTGTTATCGTTAATCGATTATCAGAACAGCCCTACCTGTAGCACTTGTAGATTTGTATATTGTCCTTGAGGTTAGGGGTGTATTCTAAATCGGAGGGTATCTTTGATTAGCTCTGTGAAGCAGAAGTACGCCTGCTTTTCAGAGAGGAACAGTGTTTGGATAAGGAATCAGGATTAGTCGAAACAGGGCTTTTAAAGGCATCGCTATAAGACTTAGGAGAAGGTTCAAGCGAAGTTTCGGAAACCTTTACTCCAATTTGCTCAGTAGTAGTTGTTTGTGATTGAGAGGTAGAAGGCTTTTCAGAGCAATCTCTGATCAAGGAGATGGTGGATCGGTAATCTCAAGTACACCAGAACCACGCTGCAACATCGGACCTGAGTGCTGAGGGTTCATGTCACTGTCCCCGACGAGCTCAAACATGGAACCTGATGAGACTGTCCTGAAATATAATGGTCATTATTATGTGGTCGAACAAGGCTGTCTTAGCTCTGTGATCGGAGTAGTACCTGGTAGGGACTAGAAAAAGTAATGTCAGTACTGGGATTCAACCCTGGGATTGTACATGACGTATGTGAAACTAGTTTTACACTTATACCTCGTCTCATTCTTGTCAGCTTCACCTTCTATACTGGCGTGGTCTCCATTGGATCGATGTTTAGCCCTCAGCTGCATTCAACCACATTCGCTTCTGCCTACTTGGCAATCCGTTCCACTAAGGGGTTCACACTCGACTTAAGTCAACACAACTCTTCTCCAGACACACGAAATTTTAATGCTAAAGAGGAGACCCCCATTGTCACCAGCTTTTCCTATCAGGGACACTCCCGTAGTTCGAACACACAAGTTGAGGACTTGAAACACCGTCACTGGTATATCACAAGTCACACACAGACACAGATACAGACGCACACACACACACACATATATATATATATATATATATTCTCCCGCATCAAACCAACGTACCACTAAGGGCCTGCCCCAACGTAATGTTCCTTCATAACTTAAGTGATCTCTTTGTTCATCTTCACTAACCTGGAAGCTTGTCTGCACGACACTGGGATAAAATTCACTTACAGCCACATATGGTCTCTCTTAACCACTCACACATAGCTAGTACGATCACCCCGTTACACATGGATATAAATAACGACGCGCACTCACCTTTCGGCAGTAGCTTACGACGTAAACTCACTACAAAATACACCACACACTTCACTACCCCACGGGATGGCGGTAAACACTCATGTGGAACTGGGAAAGGGAATACATCCACACACTAGCATACACATTCTCACTTTTTCAAAAACAGGGAAAACACTAATCTACTCAAGAGCACATTACACACACCTGAACTCACATGTAGAAGCACTAGATATTACTCATATAAAATCGCACTAGGCTATGTCAGTTCAGTCCAGCAACAGACCGTTTGTCTGCGCAGCACGGCTACACTTTACGATGCGCACTCACCGGTACTTAACTACACTGCTCTGCACACGCTTGGAATCACTCGGACTACTTTTCTATACATTTTTTCTATTAGGAACCCACATTCCACCCCTGTCTCTTTGAATCTTTTGCACAAGACCAGTTGTGCACTCTCTGGAACGTGCAACACGAGCAGATATTCGCTCTCCTTGCCTTGGGGCAGGCATGTCCCTAGAGATTCTTGGATTGCCGGAGTTCCGGCATTCCAAAAAGCTACTGTGTTCCATCGGTCTGAGACTTCTGGGGTTGCGGGGCGGGCTTTTGCCAGGAGTCCAGAATGTTATCCTGGCCTTAGTATCATATACGCACCTTTTGCATGGGGGGAATCCTTTCTACTTATTTAGATAAACAACAAAGAAACACATAAAGTACATAACATTTAAGGAGTCAAACAAGGGGACAAGGACAGGACAAAGACAAAACAGGACCACACATAACTTGAGCTGCTTCTTCTTATGGCTTCTTCTTCTTCCTATAACAAGATAAAAAACTTAGGATTAGGTGCGCGTGGATGCGTTGGTAAATCCACAAAGTTTTTTTCGCCATCCCATTCCTGGTACTAACTGCATCTTCTTCTTGTCACAGGTTACTCCTTCTGCAGTCTCGTTTCCATTATTCCACACTTTACACAAAATTTCACTTAACTCACGCACTCTCTCCTCACTCATTCCACTCATCTAGCCGCTTTGCTTCCGGGTTCCAGAAGATCAGCGTTTTTGCGCAATTATTAATTATTATCTTTCCTTACTCGCTATATTATCAATTAACAACTCTTCCATTCGCACACTCACACACTTAGAGCGTCTCTTGTGACGGTTTCCGCCTCAAGACGCTAGTTCTGCCGGGTTCCAGCAGACTCAATTATCCTAATTGTGTTCACATTTTAGTTTATTTCACTTCACATTTAAGTTCTGTTTCTTAATAGACGCGGTTGTCACGGCGCGGCTGCGCGGACACGATCGCCCACCAGCTTAGTTGTAAAACTGTTGCATTATTTTCCCTTATCTTGTCTCCTGTACGCGGTGGTTCACGTCGTTAATGAATTTTCTTTTATAGTAGTTGGAAATTCTATCTGTTAATTTCCTGAGGGCTGCCACCAGTTCCGGAGTTCTCAAAACGTCTGTGACGGGGTTCTCCCCCAGGAATTCTCTCTCATCTCTAGCAAGATGCTCAGTTTCTTGGCATCGCATAACGATATGCTCGGACGTAGCCACCACCCCACAAGTATGGCACATATTGTCCTCGACGATGTTCATCTGATGCACCTTCTGTCGAAAGGGACCGTGGTCAGTTAGATATTGCATTAAACCTCCCGTAACTTCCAGCTCCATATAAAATCGTTCCTCAATGCTCGGAAAAATAGAGTATAATCTTCTTTCTTTATCGGTTGCGTTCCATTGGTTCTGCCATGCCTCGACGACGATTGAATTGATTTCAGAAACGTTTTCTGCAGGTCTATGTAGAATTTTAATTAATTTATCTTGGTCTTCCTTTTTTAGCCAATACATAGCGCCTAATTTCTTAATTTGGAGATGGAGGGGTGGACAGCCAGTGCGACCTGGAGAGCCTCAGTTGAAGTAGTTCTATAGGCGCCTGAAAGACGCAGAAGTAGTTGTCGTTGCGCTCGATCAATTGTTATTTTTGTCTACATCATCGAGTCGATGACTCCGAACACTTCCAGCGTAGCCCACAATTGCTCTTATTATGACATCGTAGTATATACGTATTATTTTCATGGGAATTTTAAAGTTATTTACTGCAATATTAACTAACTTATGTGTTATTTTGACTGCTTTACTCTTGACAATTGTCGTATGTTGTCTGAAATTTAACTTTTCATCCAATGTTAGTCCTAAATATTTGATATGTCTTTCTCTTTTTTATTGACTTCCCATTAACTTTAATTATTGCTCCTCTGTTGTAATTTAAACTGCCTTTAAATAGCACATATTTTGTCTTGTCAGATTATATTGTTAGCTTGTTTCCTCTACACCACGATGGCATTCTCCCTGTACTTTCGTTGGCTTTACTTTCTAGGTCAAGACGATTACTTCTCTTTATTACGACCGCCAGGTCGTCGGCTGCATCCCGCTCAGCATCTTTAGGCAAGGCTGGAAGGCCAGGTCCCAGAAGACAGGCCCAAACATCGATCCCTGACGGCAGCCCCTAGTAGGAGTCTTCGCCACGACGCCGTCCGCCGTTTCCACCTCTATCACCCTATCCTTAAAGAAATTTTCAATGATTTTTCATAATTTCTTATGAATATTTAGCTTTTTAATTCCACTAGTAATGAGGGCTACCACAAATTGTCGAAGGCCCCCATAATACCAAAGAAGATTACAATAACATATTTACAATTTTCTTCTTTCAGTCTATATATACTCTTGCATAATTCATTGATAGCATCCCCTGTCGATTTACCCGGACGGAAACCATATTGCAGATTACAGTTTGCCAGTTTGTTCCTTTTTTGATTGATTTTTGATTGAAGAATTAGATCTTCATATTCTTTAATTCTCTTCAGAACTACATATGGGTCCGTTCTCCATAAACCCATTCCAATAGCTGGTATTACTATCTTTTTCCTTGTAGTTCTCATAAGGTAAGACAGTAGATTAAATGTCTTATCCAAATCCTCTATGAAGTTTTCTCTTCTTGATTTTATGTCCATAAAGCCACATCCATACCTGTTGGTCGAAAGATATATTTTCAGGAAATCATTATATGGAATTTCTATCTCTTCTTGCTTCATTTCTTCTTACTCAAATACATCATGGGATAACGCCACTATCTGCGCGAATCCTCTGGGAAGTGTGCTAAGTTCAGGGTTAATAAAATGAAGAACAACCTGATTGCTATCCCCTAGGTCAATGTGTCCCAGCTTCATCGTGAAGTAATTATCTGTTGATTTCGTATAACTGTTGGTTAACCAATTGTTCATCAATTCATTTTTTATTTTTCTTAAATTCCATTAGTCTAATCAGATTATTTTTAATTTTACACGGGGAAGCTTTTCTCTTTGTTTATTATCCTGGTCCTCGGCCTGATTTGGACTAAGATCCATAGTCAAACCTATCAATCGATCTTTGCAGGCTTAATTTATATTGGGGACATTCATTTTGTTTTCCCCCGCATTTCTTACCCCTCGAAAAGCAAGGCTCACAGACCTTCTTTTCTTTCTCTTTGCAGACGTTTTTCTTGTGGCTTTTGTCGCCACAATTTCCACATCGTGAATCGTTTTTCCAATGATTTGCTATATGCCCGTAGTCAATACATTTTAGGCAAGTTGTGACCACCAGGTAATCTTTAATGTTGGTCACCTCATACCCTATATAAATTTTCGGATATAATATTTGCCTAATCTGTCTAGGTACCTCGATAACAAGATGATATCGATCCTGCCCTTTAGGGCCCGTTTTGAATCGTGGTTTTATTAATTGGCGTTGTTCATCAGTGATATCTTGTAAGTTTATAACGAGCAATTCTTCTACCACTTCTGCTTCCTTCATCTCCGTCGGAATGCTGTAGATTATCATCATAGGGTTTATCTTTTCGCTTCTATTCGCCATATAGAAATTCGGCTTCATGTTTGGACGATTAAAAAGTTTTTCCTCATCCAAAGTAGTTGCCATCTGTAGTAGAATCGCGGTTTTTGTTTGGATCATTTGGAAATTGATTTTGTCTTGTCTCTGTATAGACTTAGTTATCCTCATTTTTGTATCTTTCAGCGATTCTCCTTGTTTTGGTTTGATCATTATCGTGGGTTTGGTGTTTCTTTTGGTAGACTCTATTAGCTTGGTTTTCTCCGGAATTTTAGTATTATCCTTTTTCAACATTTCTGCAAAAGTAACCATTGGTGTCTGAGTCGGCGCCTCCGTTGCCGCTCTGAGATTGCCGTTTTCCACATATAACTTGCGTATCTCTTCTTCTTGCAGAGTTAACTTTTCTTCCGTCTCGATTCTTCTTTTTTCAGTCTGCTCAATTGTGACTTTCAGCTCTTTTATTTTTACAGAACCATGTATTGCTTATTCCTTCAGTTCGTTAATTGTCCGCTCATATTTCTCCAGTTCCCGCTCCCTTTCCTCAACTATTGTTTGCCATATTACTAATTTAGTTTCAAATTCTTTCAACCTGCTGTTTTCTCATTTCCAATTTTTCTCTGGTTTTCTCTAATTCCTCTAATCTTCCTTCCAGATATGCATTTATTATCCTAAGCTCTTCATTTCCCTTTTCCTGTTTGTATCTTATGACTCTTTCTTCTTCTTCCGGGGTTTTGGATTCTCCTTCATCAAGCTCAGGCTGGGAATCCGTCTCCTCTCCTTCTGGGTCCACGAGCCCTTTCCTTACTGATCTCAATGATTTGGGAGTTTTTGTATTGTAGCTTCTCCCACTCAGCATATATTTCATCGACGTGCTTTTGTCTTAAATCTCTTTCTTCTCTGGATGATCTGGGCGTGCTGGTGTTTATCAGCTTCTTTTCATTTTGTCTTGCCATCTTAAGGTAAACGAGTTATTAGATGATTGTTTGTTTTCTGACTTAAATTCTTTTTCGACTTCACTAGTTCTTTTCTGGTAAAGTCCAAAATATCGAATTCTTTCGCCATAGTTCGTTCGTTCACGCACACGAAATCACTTACTACACTTAAGGTAAGATTAAGTTTATAATAATTAGATGGAGAAACCAAAAGGCCACCCCAGTACCGCAGATCCGGGAAAAGACACCCCAAGAAGCCGTGCGAAAAGAAAGGGAAAAAGACCCCCGCAGGACCACCCCCTAAATGTTCGCGGTCAAATTCTGGACCACAAACACCTCGGGAAGGGGAAGGGGCAGTGACCCCCCGGGTGAGGCCAACGACCTCCCAAAATATCAGACCCCCATCTCATACGGCACCGGAGATACGGACTCTAGCCCTCCATAATCTTGTAGTACGTATCCACACAAGTCCCTCGGCAATGATGGTGTCAGGACTCAGACAAAATCTCGCCTAACAACAGTCACCTTCGATTCACCTTCACTTCAATTCACCGGAAATCCTCGGTCAAGAAATCTCGGATGATGTGGTCTTCTTGATGACAACGTATTCTCGGGTATTATAGTCTCATAAGGTTAACATGCAAACTTTCGTAGGTCAATATCTCGCCCCAAAAAACTCGCACATGTTCAAGAGTTCCACAGAATGTTCCTTTGATAATTAGAAATATAATAGAGTACTTACAACTTAGGTCCACTGCGTTTCTCCCACCGAAAAACCACACATTTACCTAGGGATTTTCACACGCGTCTGCTCAGTATCAAAGCACTAACTCCTACTTTTCTATACAGCAAGAAACACTCACACACTTGACTAACTTATATGAAAATTGAGCACTGACTTTCCTGAGCCATTTTCCCCAGAGTTACACCCTCGCATAAGGGAAGAGGGGGTAAGGAAGCAAATTGGTGGGATCTGCAGGTAATTGTAGCTGTCGTAAGGGTTGTTGTAATTGGGTATCCTTTATTTACCAAATATAACAATCACAATGGCATACGTTTTGCTCTTATACCCGTTTTTTCGTTTACAAGGATCAGCCGATGATGAGATGGTTCACGTTTGTTTGGTTTGGAATGAAAACGATAAATAAAAACGTGGTAAAAAATCATCACCATACGTAGGACAGGACATGATACTATGCTGGGTGCTCGGTCATAAAATGCCTTGTTAATTATCGAACAGCGTACACTTGAATCATACAATTTTGTTCCTTCGCAACCAAATACATAGACACTTATGGAGAAGGTTGGTACGTCATCCTCATGCCATGCTTCCTCATGATCTGAACTACATACATGGTGCTCGCTTTGGACCGCTTGATAGCCTTGAAGATTATCTTCGTCATTTTAAACCTGTGTACCTCGATATGTTCTTCGACGATATCGACTCTTTGTTTTAACTGGTTAATGGACTGATTTATTTCCGCCATTGCATCATCGATTGAATTTCTGCATATGTCAATGTCTGACTTAACCTGCTCTGTGGATAAATCGACTGTCCTCGTAATTGTGTTTTCTAATGCATTGGCCCTCTTCTCTTCTTTTCGTTCACGCTCGCGTTTTTCTAGCTGTTCCTCTCGTTCGTCGCGTTCCTTTTGTTCTTGCTCTAGCTCTTTTTCTTGCTCTCACTGTTCACGTTCACGTTCCTCTTGTTCTCGTTCTAGTTCCTGGTGCTGTTGCATTTCAATAATCCACTGCAGAGTAATAACTTCTGTCTCTACAAGAGCAGGACTGACAGTACCTACTTCAGACATTGTGTCGGACTTTTCGCTTCCCATCATTGAACGTGTAAAAAGAGGTGGCATAACACAAACACTAATGACTCATAGAAACGTTGGCCTAATTTTGTACCGTTGAAAATTGGAAATAAATACTATAAGAGAGCATACACATGCATACAGAATATAAACATTTTAACCAAAATTTTATTTCCCGGGTTTCGGCACCAGTTATAAAAAGTTTTGATTGGCTGGGGTTGGTGTACCTTGCTATATGGATATTGGTGCAAGTTGAGGTAGCAGTAATGTTGATGATGATGTACACGTGTTGATGGTGGTGGTACAAGCACAAAATGTATACACTGCCACTAATGTAAAGGCTCCTTGGTTCGACACTTACATCTCCCCTACTCTACGACACAGATAAATACGCTTGAATTCAGCACCTCTCAATGACGTCACAGTTGTCACCATAAAATGGCCGCTGGTGGTCGTCGAGTGTGTGCGCAGTAGCTCAATCGTAAAATACGAATGGCACAACAAATATAACATAATTCTTACCTGAAGTGCACACACGACCAATAAATACATGTATACTATGACCTAGTTCACTATTTAATGCATGCACCTTATCAAGTAATTGGGGAACATATAGAAACATTTAGAGGTTATGTACGAAATTTATATGTACCATTTTAGCAATTCACACATACACAAATATTAAACGAACTACTCGAGATGCTAATATCAATTTGGCCATTTTCATTTTAATTTGTATTGATTTTTACTGGGAAAATAGAAAAATAACTTTGTTGGACACAGTTATCATTATGTAGAAGTCGACCGGACCGAATGAATCATGATATGGGATACGAAAACTCAGTTTTTAGGTTTCCCGCATAAACACTTCCTTTTGTGTTACACCAAACTGTCCTCCGGGCATGGAGGCACGAAAAACATCACATTTGCAGGAAATAACCAGATTTTGAGGAGATTTGCTCGCCAAGTTGGTTGTAGTAGTTCACTTCGACGAACTTAAAATATCATTTGACCGCACGTATTGAAAAGCTGGCCATAACACAATTCAAAATCGACTATTTGCACTCAGATGTCACATGTAGCGCATCATTCTTTGGTGGTCAGGTTGCGAAAAATCTCTCCGCGCTTCTTGAGTCCACCAAATCTTTGAATTCTTCTCACTTTTAGATGTACACTTTAAATACGACCAATGGGGCACCGTCAGTTCAAAAGTGGATGTTGGTATGACCGTTTTCCGTCGTTACTGACAAGTAAAGTACCCGAAGTGAGGACTTGAGTTGCTCATCAAATGATACCTTAAATTGAAGCAAGTGACGAGTATAGTACACCTGTGAAATCCTAGCTACAGAGCTCAAGAAATGAAAAGGTTATGGCGGGTCAAAGTTCAAAGAGAAAGCGAATTGTATTGAAACAAGTCACAACGAAAGGCAGAACAAAAGTCAGAAGGACATAGTTTTGAATTGAAATGCGATTCATGTGAAGGAAAGAGGCACGTACAAAGTACTACACATTGATACAATCAATATGTAAGTCGTCAATGAAGGCGTGTGATAAGCAGATACTTTGCTCATAATGAGCACACTTGACAAAAGAAATCTTCTCACATGAGGTCTTGTAACACTCGTCACGTATATTAGAATCAAAACAATAATCCAATGGAAAAATCCAGGGCTCGGGCTCCTCATCCAAGTAGCCGCAAACCTGATCATGTTGCGAAATCGTGAGGCGCTGAATTGGAAGAGAGTGAACCTGCATTCGTAAAATGTTATCCCGATGCCAGAGATTAATTTCCGAGGAAGCGATAACTGTGTCAGTAATGATACCTGATAAATGATTTATATGGACGGAAGAAGTAAACATCAAGTGGTTGGATGAAACCAGTGTAACCACCAGGAATTAAACGTTTGAACAGTGTTATATGATTAGGGCATAATTCATCTGATACGTTATCATCCTTATTTGCACTCCATGAATCCAGCAAAAGCAAGACTATCACGATCGGCAGGCAGACTATTCCAGAATACAGAATAAAACTCTTTTAAATCACTTTTGTTCATGTTTGCAGTCTTTCCTGGATGGGACACTATGTTATCGGGATCTTTTTGCTTATTTCCTGGAAATTGACCACTGGATTCGGATACAAGAACGTACATCGGACGCAATATTTCACCATCCATGGAAATAACCGGCATGATCATATATGAATGAGTAGTAAGTAGCACTAACTGATCCAAATGCACCTCTTACAACCACCGTACCTTTTTAGACCTATGAGTCATGTATGCATGGAGTTCCTTGTCAAATCAACTTTGATCAGCATTTAATACTTGACGAGGATTCAGGTCTTCTAGTTACATAAGTTCTTTCATGGACGTAATAAATGTCGTAGATAAGTGATTTCATTCAGCCTCTTTTGATTTCCACGTTTTGCTAACCCTATGCGTGATAGAACGGCTGACGATATTGTTTATCTTTTTAAAATTAGACAGCCAGTGACGAGATGCATTGAATTGTAGAGTATTATCCGGATCTAGCTCTTTACTTATCTGAAGACCCCAAAAGCGAAGAGTCCTGTCGTGTATAATTGCTCATCTCTCGACCATTTCTTTGAATTTATCGTGAACTGCTGCATTAAGTTTCTTATAACTGGGTTTTTGCCTCTTTTTTTTTTTAATTCAAAGAGGATGTTTTTCGATTGAATTAATCTATACTGTGACTTGACAGATGAAAATTTCCTTCGTTTCTTTTCCGGGTTCTCATTGTGTGTCCAAAACATGTAAGCTGCTTCTTTATAATCATCGTCCAAGATGTGTTTTTGTTTTTTTGGCGAAGGCTGATATTCTTCACCTGAAAAAGCTACAGGTGCCGGATACTCTTGATGTGTTTGAGAACCTTGCGATGTACTTGGCATTTCCTCATCAAAGACGTCATCACCATAGTCTCCATCATCGCTTTCATCACTGTCACCAGCAAATCCAAGAGTTCTAACTTCTTCTATGATTTCCATCTTGTCCTCAAGTATCTCCACTATTTGTTTGTACAATGAACCTTCATACCTATTCATTCTCCTATTAACAAATCCATATTTCTCATACAGAGCATGAACGATAGCCCCTGCTTCCATTTTCTGGAACGAAAAGAAAAAAGAACTTTTATCGACATCAATAACAGGAGCAAACATGCACAAGGACATTCATACACGAATAAAAGAAAGCGGGATGTCAGGCAGAGAGAGGGATATCATTCTACACATTACATTAATTGGGAGCAACGTACGACGTATTACCATCGGGATAATCAGCAAAACATGGACGGACATCACAAACAGCTAAATTCGCATTCTATTTGAACTTTGACCCGTCATAACCTTGTTATTACTGGAGCTCTGCAGCTAGGATTTCACAGGTGTACTATACTCGTCACTAGCTTCAATTTAAGGTATCACTTGATGAGCAACTCGAGTCCTCACTTCGGGTACTTTACTTGTGAGGCCTCTTCCCCAATCATCAACCCTTTCTCGCATTTTCTGTACCGATTACGTCATCCATGAAGAGCGATGAAGTGAGAGAGGGTTTCTTCGTATTTTGAGTAAGCTGAGGGGAAAAAACTACACGGGGTATCGCCACATAAACTTAATCACTTCTCACGTTGGTATGTGTAAAAATTCACACCAGTTTTCGTCTTGTTGATGAGAGAACTTGCCATCTTCTTCTGGGAAAAATCGGGAGAAACCTGTTTAGTCAGTCACTAGTGACTTGGGTTTGGAAGACAGTGACTCTTGACGGAAGAACTGTGAAGTAGAATGCAGCTGAACGAGTGTGTGATGAGAGAGGGCGGGGAGAGGGAGAGAGAGAGTAATATAGGGCAATGCTCTCATTCGTAGAGCTGGGAGTAGAATAAAAAGGAAGTATGTGTTGACTGCAATATCTCTGTGGCTGTAACGAAAGCTTCTCGTTTTGGCATCGAAAGAATGTTGCCACAACTGAAGTGATTAAAATGGTATCCAAATGTGATTCTCAAAACCGAATAAAATACTTTTCAAGGTTCTTTTTCGTACGGAGCGGATTGAATATCAGCGTTGATGCTTTGTACGCTATCACACATCAAATTATATTAAATGTATACAAAATATTAAGGCTGAAATGTAGTTCCTTAATTTTGTTACCATTAAGAAAGTTGGACGAGTTCGGATGGACTGCCCTGTAGTATGTATAAGATCGTGACAACCTCTCTCTTATCCGTAGTCTGCAACACGGTGGTGTGTGCTTTAGGTGTGTTGTTTATCATCACTAAACGATGTTAACTATCCACTAACACGACGTACTGCCATTTAAAACATTTAAATTTTATACCTAGTTGGCAACACTGACAAACCGGTGACATCGTGTTTTCACTCCTGATGTCCACCATGTTGCTAGAAACAAATTTTCGGAAACGAAATTTTCATTCAATGATTCATCATCTTCTTCTGACTTATTGAGAATTATTTATTTTCTCCCATTACTAGGCGTCGATTTTGGACTCAAAGTTGGAAACGCTGTATCTCAAAAACTAAGGAAAATTTCACCCATGTTCAAAGGAACTCATTTACTTTCTCGATGTCAGAAATCACCCCCCGAAAGTTCTGTTCTTTATTCTGAAATACTGTGGATATATCCTTTATTTAACTTCTGTTGATTTGGAGGTGTCTTCCCTCTAACCTCGCCCCACTTTTCCATCGCATCTTAAATTTTGCTATTCTCCTCCATTAGATGCACTATGTTTGACTAGGATCCCAGTGACAACTATCGTGACCCTCACTTGTGAGCGGGAAACTTCGAAAATAATAATTTGCAACAAATATACATCCGAAACTATACCGATATTATGCAGTTTTTCGATATTTTAACAGCAGTAAACACAATAATATTTTTGTCCTGCCAGATTAAATATCCGAACCATTGGACGCAAAGTGAATTTAGCTCATTTCCCGATGTCATAGAATGATGAATTTGCACAGCGACGTAAGTCGGGTGACAATACAATATTCCATTGTTACTTTGATATATTTATACATTAAAAACATTTTTTTTACTATGGACTTCTTTATCCTAAAATAAATACTAGCCTGCAACGATGTTGTGTTTCACTGGGTGTAGAACACTTTAGGATTTGGGTCTCAAAAGAACATCAAAATAACTATATATATATTTAACATTTTTAACAAGTAAAAACAATAATTTTTTATGCATAACTAGAAAGAAAAGCATGAAGCGTTCTCTCATATAGAGCCATTTTATATTTATTTTAAAAATAAGAAAAGTATGTATTTTGATTTTTTAAATATTTTTTTACATATGACCGATATAAAGAAGAGGACATTTCAAAATATTTAAAAGGGGAAGAGGACGGGTTGACAGGATGAAAAAAGCAGGACATCTGTTGGAATGAGGAAGTTAGATGTTGGTATTCTATTTGTGCTAATTGATGTTTATCCATGGTGTTAACAGAAGCAAGTGTATCAGTGTCTCCATTTCTGATGTTGATCATTGATGCTAATTGATATTAATTAAGGCATAGTTGCTTCTTAGTAGAACTAGAGTAAACGCAAGATATCCAAACATGATCTATTGATACTCCTATTACTGTATTAATTTTCGTTGTTTCTGTGTGACTTGGTTTCTCTGGGTGAATCTTGGTTGCGTGTTTCTCTTGCTGACTGGATTCTTCCAGGTTAACTTATTTGGTTCCTGACGTACCTTTGGTACAATGATTTTTTATATTATTATTATTATTATTATTATTTTGACAAGGTCAATTATCTGACTGTTATGTAGGGCATAAACGAATATTTGTTACCACATTTTGAAAAAGGGCTTAACTATGCTTACTTCATGTTTTGTTACTACAAAACTATCTTTATCATACATTCGAGGTGAAAATTCCATTTTGGCAACTGTTACTGAATTGGTGGAATTATTCACGAACCTGACACCGTTATTTGAGACTTAAATTTGTTGTACAATATCGAGTACTTTAGTAAAATTTCAGTTATTTTGTACCAATTACTATTTTCGTATACTACCAGTATTAATACCAAGTTTGAATTCAAAAGTTCCGTTCAGGAATGGTTCGAAAAACATTTCAGAGAAAACGAAGACAACAAAGCCCAAAGTTACACAGCTTCAATCAAATTAGATACAGCACCAAACTAGATCAGCTTGCGTACAGTAAAAAAAATCTCTTTAACACTTTTATATTAAAATTGTCTTTTAGTAAGAAATTTACTAAATGATATAATCATTCGTCCCCATATGTAGTGGGAAATTAGTTTGGCCACTTTTGCACTGTGAACTGTGTTAAGTAATGTACGTTGAGAACAACCGTGTGGCTCACCCAGTTTTGCAAGTATCGCAAAACTAAACAAATCATTATTTTTAAGTAAACTGGCTTCTGCTTTTACTTCAGAATCAGTTTATGTCACATAATCAAATGTAGAATCAGTCTACGTCACATATTCTGCTCAAATAAAGCAGAAATACCTAATATTCTCATATATTTTAGAACTGCCACGGCAAGAAATCGTCAGAGGAATGAGAGCATTGTTGTGCGGACAGAACCTCTTGCGAACTCAGAAGAGGTTATCTAGTGTTTCAGGATCGTGCCTGAGGGATTCTCTTCAGAACAAGTAAAATTCTTTCTAGGAATATTCCCACGAAAAGTCGTCAAGGGTCATTAATGTCATATGAAAACTAGTTTCAAGCAACTCCAGTCTGAAGAGACCAAAATAACTTCCCGAGATGTCTCTATGAAACAAATACTAGGAGGATGGTAAAAAAGGACTATCAATAACGTAGTTTCATTAACATAATGCATTACAGAATAATACACCTATACGTACATACTTTTGAAATCATTATAAATAAATAATAATAACTATTTAAAGACATACTTTTCTTAAACAATTCGTACTAAAAAATAAAATATAATTTTATGCATAGTTAAAAAGAAAAGCATGGGGACGCGCTCTCATATACAGTCACTTCAGAAATTCTTGAATTGGCGCGCCAAATGCTTTTCATTTTAGTCATGTTTAAAATTATCTTTTGCTTTTTAGTACGAATTGTTTAAGAAAAGTATGCTTTTAAGAAGAGATTTTTATTATTTTTTCGAGTTATTCCAGTCTTTGAAAACTTTTTCACATGCTGATCTTGTATCCTAAAGTATTCTGCAACTAATCAAAACCAAACATCGTTGCAGGCTAGTGTTTCTTTTAGTTTAAAGAATTCAATATTAAAAATATATATTAAAATATGCTTTTAAAATATAGACATATATGAAAGTAACAATGTAATGTTGTATTGTCACTCAATTTACGTCGCTGTGCAAAATTTCATCATTGTATGACATTGGGAAATAAGTTAAATTAATGTTGCAAGATTATAGGACACCACGATCTGTTTTGAAATAAAGATAAGAATGTAAACAATATCTTAACGTACGGCAAGGCATTTAAGCATTGAAAACCAGTGGTGTCCCTGAGAGCAGCATATACTACATTCCAAAGACGTAACTGTCAAAAGAAAAGTATAAAGCAAGCATTTGAACTCACAAGGTACTTAAAATAAACTCCAAAGTCAGGCAACAAAAATTTGGTCACTAACTACAGGCCATTATTCTTTTTGCCTGTTCTGTGACAAGATTGGTAAGGACAGGTTATTAAAATTCAATTTGCCGTTCATCCATCCTAATCAACATGGATTTCTTCCTGGCAGTTCCTGCCTAACCAATCTGTATTCTTCAGTCACACGCCATTAGTCTAGTAATACAAACTTGATATCATATACTTTGACTTCACAGAAGTCTTTCATTCGATTAGTCATTTTCATTTTTTACATAAACAGTCTCATAGGTTTAACAATCACGGTCAATTCTTATCCTTAATCAAAGATTGCCTTGCTGATCAGCAACAATGTTGTTCTATCTGGCGCTTTTTAGTGGTGTACGATTACATTTAGAGTTCCATACTTTTGTCCTTTTGATGGACGATGTGAATAACTACCAAGAATCTTCAAGCATCCGGGAAGTCGCTAACAAAATCTCGTCATACCACATGAAAAAGTTTATTTAGGGAGGCGGCCGCAGACAGGAGTGGTATATAAAACATTTAACAAATACAACGACAAGACCATCGAGAAAAAGCGCTGGTCAGCAAAATACACTTTTTTTTTCGAGTATCTATCCTAACATCCGAAAGTCCGACCGTCCGAGAAATGGAATACGTTCGCTGATTAAAACGAACTAAAACAATAAACAAATAGACAATAGGAACATAGACATAACCGTAAATAACGTGAAATAGAAACAATACGAAAACAATGAAATGTAAATGGAACATGACTAAAAGTGAAGTCTGAACATGTTGCTGGAATCCAGCATCAACTTCCGGAAGAGCGTCCTTCTGTGGGAAACCTGAAAAAACGTTCGTAAGATACTCAATCTTGTTTTGTTTCACGTGTGGTGGTGGTTAATAACGGAAATAAAAAGCATTGTAGAAAAAATGATCCAAAACAGAGCAACCTTAGTGAAAACATTTCGGAATTCCGAAACGATTTTGCGAACAATTAGGAAATAAGTTCTGTGGATAAGTGCTAAGTATATCAGTGTAGTGTGTGTGACCTTCTCAGCCATGGAGAAACTGCTGAGATCGGTACGCTGGTCCACTAGAGAACGGAACCAGTTCTCATAGTCTAGTAGCTTACCAGCAAAATTAGGTTGAATTGTGCAAAATGTTATTTGATCCACTTTCAGGAAAGATAGATCTGGATGTAAGAAGTAAATCCTGATATAGGACCACACTAGAGGGGTATGTTTAAATGGATGACGTCATGACACAAAATGGCCGCTGTATTTGTCTCGCGCAATTGTACACACTGTATTAAATTCTATTAACACGAAAACTAAGTATTTTGAAAACAAACAAATCTTTTGAGAATTATTATTGTCCGAAACGAATAGTTTTCATATTATTATGTAAAATAGCCGCTGCAGGTAAATCGAGTAAGTGTCTGCGCTACTTTAAAATTTGGGTAACGTTCATAAGCCCTAAAATACAGAAGTCCTAAATTGCAGAAGTCCTCAAAAACTTTCACAAGTCCTAAACTTTAGGACTTGTGCAATTTAGGACTTCTGCAAAATTCAGAGAACTGACTTTTTGTCTTTTAGGACTTGTGCAATTTAGGACTTCTGAAATTTAGGACTTCTGAAAATTAGGACTTCTGGAATTTAGGACTTGTGCAATTTAGGACTTGTGCAAGTTTCGACCCTTTGCTTTAGTTCTCAAAATTGCCACAGACAAGAGAACCACCGCCACTTCTGTAAACCAAACGTTACAAATATGACTACAGTGGATATTTCGTCCACCATATTGAAGTGATATTGATAATCCTGAGAAAACTCGTTTAGATTATCTATAAATCCCAAATTGTCATATATGTCTTTTTCTCTTTATGACAAAAAGTGATTGCTTGTGAAAAGGACACTACATTATTTTGAATTGTCTCACATCGTACAAATATTATTGACTGCTTTACATTATGGAAGTGAGATTTCAACATGCAAGTTTTACTTTTAATAATAATAATAATAATGGAATGGAATGGATTTTATTTTCGTGTTATGAACACATTTAGGCCAATACAACACGTGTCTAGAATATGACACTGTTACATAATTGTCTTCATTAACATTGTTAAAATCGTTACAGTAAAATATACACCATACGTAGTCATAGAATATAGGAATAATTAAACATTACTTCCAATACACTTATAAATTCTGTTCTGAGTGATTAGCTACAAACAGTATAACATCAGTATAGGATCCTTAGCTTCTGGTAATAAAGAATATAAAAGAAGTAAAAGGCCATAAGAATTGTATCAGCCAGTGTTGCAAAGTAGAATGCAATAAAAAATATTCCATAGTATTCCATTGCTTAAACATCATATTTCACATGGATATTGCTTAAAGTCAAAAACTATTTTCAAAAAAAGCAGCCTAAACATTACATACTAAATTTATAACCGTGTATATTTAAAACCAAAAACTGGATAAACCTAAAAAATTAGAATAAATATAAACTGCTTAACAAGTACAGTGGTAATTTAAAAAGGAAATTTGGAAAGTCACATAGCTAAAATGTGTAAAATATAGTCACATACCATTCTTTCATATCTTGGTTATAAACGTGAATCATTCTAGTTAAAATAGTTTTCTTTTTATCACTGTTAACCAAGAATTCGTATTTTCCGAGATTAAGAGTAGGTCCCTGAAATGCATTTTTTTTCAATAAATATTTGCTATGAATTTTATTTGATAATATTTCATCAATAAATTGTATATCAATATTTCTTCTTCGTGTGCACAAGGGTTTAAGTCTGAGAAAATTCCACAGTATTCGTAGCTATGTTCGTAGTATGGTAGGCCAAACTTAAGGCATAAAACTCTAATAAAAAACTTTTGAATAGCTTCTATTTTTAAGCTGCTAGTTAATGTTTCTTGGTACCAAATTATGATTCCATATTCTAATTTAGCTCTCACTAAAACTTTATATAACATTATGTATGTTTGCATCGTAGTTAACTCTCCCCATTGGTTAAACATGTACCCTATTCTCTTTTTGGATTCTTGAGTTAAGGTGTCAAAACTTACCATTGGCGTCAAAATATATGCCTAGGTCTTTGATTGATTGAACTTTGCATATTACATTATCCAATATTTTATAGGTACTTGGAAGATAATTCGTTTTTTGGGTATAGCTTATAGCCTTTGTTTTATTCAAGTTTACTTTCATTTTGTTCTTATCACACCATATTGCTACCTTGTTAACGTCTTCTTGTATTCTATCAACGTCAGAATTACTTTTGATATAACCAAGCAATTTTAAATCGTCAGCGTAAAGTAAATATGTAGCATAATTTACCCTTGTACATAAATCATTAATAAATATATTAAATAAGATTGGACCAAGGGGAGAATCTTGCGGAATCCCATTTCCTATTTTGGCAGATTTTGACAGGTTTTTATTGACTTTAATTTGAAAAGTTCTGTCTTTCAAATAAGATTCAAACCATTTTATATATAAAGAAGAATTATTAAGAAGAATGGAATGGTTTACAGAATAAAATGCCTTTGTAAAATCGAAGTAAATAACATCACATTGTGAGTTCCTTGTATTTGAATATACATCCTTGTATTTGAATAGTTTCCTGACATAGATTAGTAACTATGGATTTACATGTATAAACCCATGTTGGTTTTCGTGTAACAGTTCTTTCAGGTTAAAATTTAAGTGTTCAGCAATTATGGCTTCGAAAATTCTTGCGCATCCATTCAGGATCGCTATAGGCCTATAATTCGAGAGCATAGATCTGTCACCTGACTTATAAATAGGAACTATAATTACTTGTTTCCAAATTTTCGGATAATGGCCTCGTTGCAAGGATTTATTAAATATTTGTACTAATATTGGTGTTAAATATTGACCACAGTCTTTTATGATATAGTTTGGAATGTTATCAACTCCAATGCTAGATTTGGCCTTAAGTTTTTTAATGTGTTGAGTCACATCTTCAGTCGTAATAACAGGAATATTTATGTTTATAAGATTACTACTGTTGTCTATTTCATTTTCTTGGTGTAGGCTATTTAATGTGAATTTTTTGAGGAAATAGTCTTTGAATGCTTCGTCTACTTCAAACCTGTCGGTAATAATATGATCGTTGACCTTCAAGTATGTTATACCCTTGTCTCTTTTTGATCTATTACACTGTGACCAGAAAAATTTAGCATCACCCTTGAAACTATTCTCTAAAGCTAAGAAATATGTTTGCCTTCTTGATTTATAAATTTGTTTAACTTGTCTTCTCAAAGAAGCAGATGTATTGTAACAATCAAGTGACCCTGTTTGTTTGTATCTCATATAATTATAATAATACATTAGATAATTGTAATCAATTTCACATATTAAACAACTTATTTCACTAGAAATGAATTATGACTGGATGTTTTGGCCACTTCGAGCTATTTCTAGAAAGTCAGTCCCGTTCTATGCTAGCTGTTAATAGTTAGTCAAAACTTCATCAGAAATAAAATTCTCAAGACTTATTTGGCCTTTTCCATAGTTAGTTCTTATAGAAAGCCTTACGGAAATAACTGACAATGCGTTATAGGCTATAATTTGTATCTTAATGAGAAGCTCCCCAATTGTCCTCACGATTCTGGGTCAACACCGAAAGTTTTGAGAACCCACACCGGAAATCGAACCAGGAGCCACGTGCACCGTAGACACGAGCGCTAACCACGTCGGATAAGCGGTATTATAATTATTATTAGCGAGGTTATATAGAGACGGGACCTACAGCTTAAAATGGGACCCGAACAACTACTCGGCTTTTATCCGAGGCTTTAGGCTCCCAGCAGGTAATGTCCGGCCTGTTATTGAGTGTTTCTTTACCAGTTAGTGTTTTTCTATTATTATTATTTGCTTCAAAAACTCCCAAGTTGAAATTTATGCTGATTCTAAACTGCTGGGAATTCTTGTTGAAACAATGAGCAATTTTGCTACGCTATCCATCCACTAAGACTCCCAAGTCTAAAATCCTGTCGGGATTGCATTCCCTACTTAGGTGACTACCTTCGACAATGTCTTTCCAAGATATCTCCACGCCCATATCAATAATAATAATAATAATGTATCTTTCCGAGATTTAGAAACCAGTCTTGTAGTAATGGATTGGCGTAGGCCTTGACCATCCAATTTTTGCTCATGAACACAAAAGCTATTTTGACGTGGGAGTTATTCCACTACATTTATTTACTCCCTGCTAACTATAGAGCCAGGATACGTGCTTGACTACAATTGATTCTTATATTCAATGAAATCCATCAATTTCTCTATTTCACGACCCACAAATTAGAAACAAAAGTTAACAGCTCCATTCAAAACATGTTCAGGAGCATATAAACTAGTACCGCACAATATTATATTTTTCTGGTAATTCAAACTATTCATTCTCAGTCAACTTTATTCCAAACTTAGGAACTAAGGAAATTCCACCGAATATAGTTCCAATTCAAGAACTAAGCGAGAAAGTAGATATGCTGGTGGTAGCTGCAAGCCTGCAAATTGGACCGGTTTGAGATTTAAGATTTTATCTCGTTTGTTCCTTAGTTCATGTCCTGTCTTACCAAATCACTCTAGTGAGTTCAGAATTTAACTTACTTCAGTGTCTGAACATGAAGAATAAGAGCAAGTAGAACCAAAACAGTAATAAAAATGAGTTAGTTGATACAAGTTTCACTAGGTTGACAGTACATACTTTAAAATACATAAGAAATACACATAAAAAGGAGAACGGTCTATATGGTAAGCATAATATAAAATGTGTATGCAAATCATATACAAAATAGAATAGTACAAAAGATCAGTTCATATTACTCTCACTAGCAGATGTAGATAGTATTCCCGCAACTCCCGCGGCGCGTAAGGGGGCGCACGAGCTTCAGGGGTGAAAAATATATAGAAAGTATAGGCGCATAACTAAGGTCTGCGGGGGGAGGGGCGCTGAAGCTTCAAGTTACGCGACTGCTCACTAGGGTAACATTACCTCTTTTAAATACTGTCTTTACATAAGATGAAATACATCCGATAAAAATACACTACAATCAGTGACGACGCCAGAAGAGAAGAAGGGGGAGAGTGCCCCTCGTTTGACCTCTTGTCTGCTCCCCCCAGGCTCACATGTTGAAATTGAAACCACTAAATTACAATGAAAACAAATTAATGCCCAGTAGATTTAACAGTTATAAGTTTCAGAACACACGTTAACTGTAAACCTCTCCCAGCATAAGCTTAAAGTTGAACAAGAGGAGGGCTACAGGGGCTATAGCCGCCCTTAAGGTCCAAATTTACACTGGATAAAATGGTAGTTGATTTCACTCTTCACTGGATAATATGAAGAATAGATAGGTTAGCCCTCCCCTTGACCACACACACACACACACACACATACATACATACATATATATATATATATATATATATATACAGGGGTTGGACAAAAAATCTAAAACGTTTGAAAAAGTGTGAAAATCATTCCTAGTATGGTGTGGGGCCTCCTTTTGCGTCCAAAACAGCTTGGATCCGACGTGGAATGGACGTATACAGCTCCTGAATCGTAGTGTGTGGAATGTTGTACCATTCTTACTCCAAAACATGCTCCAGTTCCTTAAGGGATGATGGTGGAGGGTAATGAGACCGAACACGCCTTTCTAACACAGACCACAATGGCTCAATGATGTTCAGATCTGGTGATTGTGGGACCCAGGGGAGGTGTGATAGCTTCTGGTCATGCTCCTCAAACCATGATTGCACCGTTTTTGCAGCGTGACAGGGTGCCAAATCATCTTGGTAGATGCCATCACCATCCGGGAACAAGGTGTGGGCCATGGGTAGAACCTGGTCCCCCAAAATGGCCTCATACGCCTTAGCATTCATCATTTCATGCAGGGCTATGATGGGACCTGCAGAAAACCACGATATCACTGCCCATACTGTAACAGAACCACCCCCATGCTTTACAGCTGGGCGCAGACAGTCTGGATCATAGGCCTGCGACGGTGTTCTCCATACGTAAACACGACCGGTTGTTGGAAACAAGGTGTAGGTCGATTCATCGAAATACATTACGTGTTTCCACTGATCAAGCGTCCACTCCTTGTGGTCCTTGCACCACTGGATACGCCGCTTCGCATTTACTGCTGTGACCAGAGGTTTGGCGATCGCGGCCCTGCCATGAATTTTCATTTTATGAAGTTCCCGTCGCACTGTTTTTGATGAAACCGGGTTCTGTAGGCCGGAATTGAGTTCAGACGTAATTTTCATTGCAGTGGTCTGCTTTTTAGCTGCAACAATCCGTTTTAATGCCCTCCTGTCCCTATCGGACAGGATTGTCTTTCGACCACTGTTGTGTTTTGCAGACGTTGTTTGCCCATGCATTGTGTATGCCCTCGTGACATTGGACACAGTGCCTGTCGATACCCCCACAACGGTCGCCACTGTTGTCACTGAAGCTCCAACCAGACGGGCACCAACGATGATGCCTCATGCCATCATGCCAACGATCATGCCCCATATATATATAGGGTAACCGGGACTGTCCCCCCAAGTCTCTATCAACCCATGTCCAGAAATTCGAAATTTATGAGTTGCAAGCAACCGAAAATGGAGATTTTTGAATTTTTGGAATTGAATAGAGTTCACACTAGTAACCGTAGACAAAATGCGGCATATTACTGTCAAAGACTATAACCATCCTTTATTCAAATATGTACCTGTCAGGATTATCCAGTGGCGGCGCAAGGATTTCTTCTTAAGACGGACTGTATATTCCACCATTATATCAAGTAAGTTTGTTCCTCTGAGAAACGTGTATGAACGGATTACACTTAGGTACAATTTGAATAGAGGAGGGTATAGGTAATATGCGGTATTCGGTCTACGGCTACTTCCTTTGACAATATTTAACTGAAAAAATTCAAAAATCTCCATTTTCTGTTGCCTGTAATTAATAAATTACGAATTTTCGGACACGGGTTGATAGAGACCTTTTTCCTTCTTTTGTCATGTAGAATCACATCCAGAAGTTTGTTGGTGTTATTCATTAACATCCTATATATACAGGGTGTCCCACGTAACGCTGCGACCGCAATTAAATTCGAAATGAAACAAAATGTGACAAAGTTGGTTGCGCAGGAATGTAGCCATGTTGGGGGCTGATAAAATTTCGTAAAAAGAAAGGGACCCCAGAGCCCACATCACAGGGCAACGGGGGTCAACTGCAAAATCTCAAAGGGCAACATGGGTCGAGTAACACTTCGTTCAACAGGTCTTCGAAAATGACACAATGTTCCGTAAAAACATGTATACAAGTCACCGTTTTCAAAATGGCCGCCAGAAATGTTGCCTGTTGCAGAGAAATTTGCATTGTTCGTAGTGTGAAAACACATGGAGTGCAATGAATGGAACTAAACGTAGACGTCCAAATGGCAGCAGGACACATCCATTGGTGTTAGTATGGTGTTAGTTATGACTACAATATAGATTGTTAAGACTACAATATAGATTACTCAAACTACAATATTGATTGCTAAGACAAAAGTATAGATATTTAAGACTACAATACAGGTATTAGAGCCTTAAATATCTATTTTTAGTCTTAACAATTAATATTGTAGTCTTACTAATCTATATAGTAGTCTTAACAATCTATATTGTAGTCTAAACAATCTATGTTGTAGTCATAACAATTTATGTTG